>PVHY01005582.1:42733-81937 GCA_004024945.1 Uropsilus gracilis | reverse complement strand
AATCTGGTTTGCTTTTTTATTTTGCTGTATCAGTGGAGAGATGTTCTTAATTTTAATCTACTCTAATGTAATGCTTTATGGTTTGTGCTTTCTGTGTTTCTAAGAAATCCTTTGAAGGCTTTTTCTTATCATTTAGGAGCTTTTTTTTTGGTCATTCACAAATCTGTAGTTCCTTGACAGTTAATTTCTATTATGGTATGGGTTAAGGTTCATTTTTATTCTGTATAGTTGTTTAATGGAATAACTACGGGCCCCAGGTGGGACTCGAACCGTGATCCCTAGCCCCAGCCGCTTCATAGGCTGAAGCTTACAGGCACAGGCACCATGCAGGCTGGATTTCAGTCATTCTGATGGGTGTGTAGTGGTATCTCTGTTACTTTAATTTTCATTTCCCTTTGACATGTTATTAAGCATCTTTCATATGCTTATTTGCCATCTGTCTGTTGGTGACCTATCTTTTAAGACTTTTTCCCATTTTTTGAACTGAATTGCTTATGTTCTCAATTGTTGAATTAAGAGTTATTTGTATATTTTAGATAACAGTTGTGTACCAGCTATGTCTTTTGCAGATACTTTTTTCTTTTCATTCTTATTGGTATTATTTCTTATTGTGAGAAAAATGTGAATAAAATTAGAATAGTATTGTAAATTACCTTTATATTTGTGATGCAATTGTAGTAATTACTTTATATTCAATTTTATTTAATTTGTATCTCTTTAGTTATTTTGTAGCAAATCTTAGACATCTCATCTTTCCATCTAAAAGAAATTGAGAATACTTTTCCTCTAAAAGTATTTTAAAATTTAAGATAGTTACTTCTGTAAAAGTAATTTTAATACCATAACATTAATACCATTGTCATATATAAGAACCACCTCAATATAATGCTTTAATATAATATGTTAAATAGTAATAGATTTTATGGTGTTTGGTAGAAATACATTGGACTTTTGCATATCGACACTGTGCAGAGCGACCTTGCTCAATTCACTTTCCATAATGCATAGTGACTTTGGATTTTCTACTTAGTCATATAATCTGAATTACTTTACCTTTTCTAGCTTTAAAATTTTTGTATTTATTTCATTTTTACTCCACTGACTAGGATATCTTTTATATTGGATAGATATATAAATGCGTATATTTGATAAGTTATTTTTGTTTTGTTCTGAAACAAAGCTTTTAACTTTTTACCATTAAGTTTGATGTTCTCTGAAATTTTTTGTATTTTTTTCCATTAAGGAAATTCCCTTCTGATCTTAATTTATAGTCACAGATCCATATTTTTAAATTCCTTTTCCCCATCTGTTGATATGCTCATTTTTTTCTACTTTATTTTATAGTGCTGTTTGAGTGCTAAACCAACCTTAGTTCCAGAAGAAACAGGTCACTGTGTTATAGTGTTCTTTTATTGCTCATTTCACTGTCCAGATTTTGTTTGCATTCTTTGCATCTTGCTGTCAAGGTTATGTTAGCTTCAAAAAAGGAATTGACAAATACTTCATTTCCTTCCATCTTCCATGTATATATGATTGACTTAAAAAAGAACTGAATTTTGTATAGATTGCTAGTAATCTGAATTTGAGGTTTTCTTTATAGGAAGCTTTAAATTATGGGTTTATTAGTTACAGGATTATTTAGTTTTCTATTCTCCATTTGGTGAGTTTTTCCCCTTAGAAATTTATACTTTAAATTTACTGTCATTTTTTAAGATTTATATATAATTTACATGGTATAAGATGCATGATACTGAACTTATAGCTTGATATATTTTCACAGATTCATATTTATGTCTGTTTGTTATTGAAATCATTAACTAGAATAGTTTGATGAAGAAAGATACTGATAGAACTACTAAGGCATCTCTTTTTCACCCTGCCTGTTTCTCCTTGTGAATATTTCTCTCAGACCTGCCTACCAGCACAGTAATGGCATGGGTCTGTATCACAAAGAGGTGTGCCCTGGCCCTCCATTCAACTGAGTCACCCACTAACAAAAGGTTGCTTTGTTCACCAATGTTCAGTATTTTTAAGAGAGTCTTTTACATAATTGTTTTTAAGGTCAAAAAGCCATTCTTATGAGTTTTATTTGTTAGGTAGAGTTACATTAAGATTTACTGTATAATTGAAAAATCCTGTAATTTGAGATGTAAATATGTAAGCTTTTAAGTTAGCTTTAATAACAAGAAACCAAAATGCTGTCATAGTTGGTTTCTTCTTTGATGCATAAAATATTTTGGCAAGCTTTCAGACTAACTGAATAGTTACCAGAGATTGAATAGAGTTGTTAGTTTAGGGCCAGATGCGGTGGTGGATGTCTTTAATCCCAGCCTAGGGAGGGAGGCTGAGGCTAGGAATTGCTTGAGTTTGCAGGTTTGAGACTACCCCAGGCAACATAGCAAGATCTAGTATCAAAAAATATATATATTATATTCTATATATATTAATATTATATCTCTATATATTTATATTATATTACATTATATTATTATATTTACATTATGTTTATATATATTTGTTTCTATTATATTTATTTTTTATTAGCGTACTTTTTTTTTTCCACAGTTATTTTCTGTTAAGTTATTCAGGGTCTGATTATTCATTTTGTGAATTTTCTAAATTGTTTCCAAAGCCACTCCTATCTGCTATAGAAACTTTTTTTGCTTACTTACTTAGAATATTTATTCCCTTTAAATATTAGGGTAAGATGGAATTGAGAATAGGTAAAATTCATATTACATGAGTTAATACAATTTTTTAGAGGGAAGGAAAAAAGGAGGTTTAACAATTGAGAATTTAAAAAAAGTCTTAAAGTCTTATGTTGATTTCAGTGTCCATGGCAGTGCACTCTAAATACATGAATAATATAATTAATTAAACTGATAAAAGTCTTTAAATTTGGAATTTGTTCATCATCAATAATATGCTAACCTTAAAAAAAAGTTTTCCATAAATTATATATCTTGCATATTGCTAGCTGCTATTACTAAACAAACAATAGTCCTTTCGTGAAGTGTGAGATTTTTGTTCTATAGATATTCCTTTGGACTCTGCAAGGAAACTCTGAAATACAGGGCCAGATTAACTTTAACAAAAAAAAAAAAAAAAAAAAAAAAAAAAAAAAAAAAAAAAAAAAAAAAAAAAAAAAAAAAAAAAAAAAAAAAAAAAAAAAAAAAAAAGAAAAGGAACAAAACAAAAACAAAAACTACTTGGCCTACTTGGAAGGAATAAACAAGTACAGGCTACAGTTTTTGCTTTTCTGGAATGCCAAATTTCAGTTCAGAGCGAATTCTTCAGCAGAGCAATAAACCTTTGAAAATTGCTTTATAATGGAAATACTGACAGACCATTAACTATAGTGGTGCAAAGGCACTGCTCTGACATGCATAAGGTTGTCCTAGGTTGCTAAATACAACAAACCATTTTGGTGATTGCACATCCTATGTAAGAATGTATAGTTGTATACAGTTAGTCATGTCATGCTTTCTAATTATTAATGAAGAAACTCAAACCACCTTTGACATGCAGAAAAAGTATCATTTTAGAAGAAGAGTGTGGTATAGGCTCTGCTGATGCTTAGAACTTATTTTTTATTTGCAACACTGGAAAAACCCAGGATAAATTTAACATGATGCATTTAATCACCATTCCAATTACAGTGCCACTGAAGCAGATCAATGTTTTTATACTACCAATTCATTGGAACTTCTAGGTCATAAAGTATCATTATTAGGCATATTGGAAAGTCTCAGCCCAATGAAAATGTGGATTCTGGGATTTTTCCAATTGCTTTGAAATAGTAACACAAGCCGCCTAGATGTACATTTTCCTCATGTAAAATGAAAATTGGAATTTAAAAGGATTAGTATGACAAAGTGAGAATCCTGTAATGCCCCAGGGAAAGATGAGATGGAATGTTCACATCTAAAAGTAAAATAAGGAAGATGATGGAAAAGGGTGAGTTCTCCCTTGATGACTGATCTCTGCTAACATTAAGTACTGTGAGAAGTATCACTTGTTCTTGACTGTATTGGCAACATCTAGCATAGTGTCTGGCATGTGATGTGGTGTCAGTCAGTACATAATAGATTTGTATTTGTTTGTTTGAAATTGATTTCATGCTAGCTTGTCAGCTACTATGCTAAATGTTGTCTAATATCTCTGAGTGTATACATGCACACATGTATACACAGCTAGATTAATCCAGAAAACATTCCTTAAAGGCATTAAGGTATAGTTTGGCAGTTGAGTATCATAAATTAATGCAAAAAATCATGTATTTTGGGGGGGTAGAATTATATCCTCTAAAATATAAGTACTATATAGTAAAAAAGATCTGACATCCTACAAGATTATAAATAAATCTCTGCTTTTGTGTTCTAAAATGGATATTAATTCATCAGTCTTGTCTGTTACATTCTGCTTGACTAAAAAAACATTGCCTTTTCTGCTTGACAGGTAATTTCTAAACTTTGCTGCCCATCTGGGCTTTTAAGACTACATAAAGATTCTTGTATTAGCCCAGAGATTTTGATTCACAAAGTCTGAGATATGAGGACTGAGAATATTTAAAAAATGAGTGCTTATGTATGTCTGTTTCCCCCCATCCATTTCATGATTTACTTTGAAATGATTGGTAACAGTTACCTTGGACCTTTTGAATTCTCTGGAAACAGTAATAGGGAAAATAATGTCTTGTTCTTATCCTAGTGGACCTTTTGAATTCTCTGGAAACAGTAATAGGGAAAATAATGTCTTGTTCTTATCCTAGTGGGTAAGAAGTGTTAGCATATGTCTTACTGAAGGTCTTTAGGACTTTCAGTTGAGTTGACTTTTCTGTCCATATATTTCATCAGAAAGCTACTGCCATGACAATTTGGAGAAGGATATGCTTTCTACCCTTGCATTTTCTGTGGCCCTGCACATGTGCTCTCCCCCAATCATATTTATGGAATTGTATACCTTAGAAGATACTTTACAAGTTTGTTTATTCTCTCCTGTTTAAAGATCTAAGTTAATCTAAAAAAAGTTAGGTTTTGAATGCTAGCTCTATCTCTTATTCGTTGGTGCCTCATTTCTTTGAACCACAGTTTCCTGTATATGTATAAACTGGGAATACTTAATTTACAGGTGTAAATTTAAAGGTGTAAATAATACTTAATTTACAAGTATTTTAGATTGACTAAAATGCACACAAAGTGCCTAGCATATAATAAGTACTCAAACTAGATTTTTATGACATACCAGTTATATGATCTGTGGTATATACATAAAAGCCAAAAGAAGTCGAAAAATGGTAAGAAGTTCAAGTTAAAATGCTGTATACCCACAGATTGTTTTTTTTTAATTGTGGAAAAGCATAGAAAATTCACCATTTTAGCCATTTAAAGCGTATGATTAGGTTACATCTAATACAGTCATATTAATGCGCAACATAGTGTTTCACCACTATCTAGTTCCAGAACTTTTTTACATCTCCCCAAAAGGAAACCTGGAACCCTGTATCCATTTAAGCCATTCCCTACTACCCTCCCTCTCCTCAACTCCTGACAACTTCTGATCTGTTTTCTATGTGCATATGCCTGTATTGTATACTTTGTATGAATGAAATCATACAACTTGTGGTCCTTGTGTCTGATGATTTTTTTCATTTTTCACTTTGTATAGTTTTAAGGTACATTTTAGCACACATCTATACTTCATTCCTTTTTATGAGTGAATAATAATTTGTGCATAAATATGCCATAATTTGTCAATTTACTAATGGACATCTGAGTTCACTCTGCCTTTTGGCAGTTGTTTAGTTCTTATGATTTAATTTTTAGTTCATATGATAATTCTATATTTAACGTATTGAGGAACACGGAGCTTTCACGGTAACAATCATCAGTCTATGAGGGTTCCAATTTCTCCATGCCCCAGCATAAACTGAAAAATATTTATAACCATACAGTTAGGTGTGCAAGGCCGGGCATGGTAGCATGTGCTAGTAAGCGACAGCTTATAGAGTCGTGCCCAGGTCTGGGGATCGCAGTTTGAATCCTGCCTGGGGCAACAACAGCAAGACCTAGCCCCCCAAAATAACTGGAAAGCTGATGCTGGGCATTGCTTGAGTCCGTGGTAACCTGGGCAACGTAAGCTTGTGGTATAGGCTAAAATAGAGAGACCTAGTCTCAAAACAAAACAAAAAAACCAATTAGGTGTGCAGTATATTTTATTGTGGCTTTGATTTGTGTTTTTACTGATGACTGAGAACATTAGGGAGTGTCTCAGGTGCTTGTTGGCTATTTGTATATTCAGAGAAATTTTTATTCAAGTCTTTTGCTCATTTAAAAAAATATATTATGTATTTTATTTTACATTGTTATCTACCCCGGAGTTCTCTCACCAACTTAAAACCCATGGACCATTGTCATAGTCTTTTGTGTCTCTCCCATCCTCTACTTTTTCTCCCTCCCCCTCTCATGCTTCAATTTTGCTAAAAATTAGTTTTAAAATTTTCTTGTCTGTTTTTTTGTTTTCCCTTTGCCCCTCATATAAGTGAGGCCTTTAATATTTCTCTCTTTCTTTCTGGCTTATTTCTGCTAGCATGATTCTCTCTCTCTCTCTCTCTCTCTCTCTCTCTCTCTCTCTCTCTCTCTCTCTCTCCATCTTACCACAAATGATATAAGCCTGTCTTTTTTGATTGATGAATAGTGTTCCATCGTGTACATATATCACAACTTTGTGTACCATTCATCTGTTTTGGAACATTTGGATGCTTCCATATCCTGGGTATTGTAAATAGCACTGCAGTGAATGTCCAGGTGCAGGTGTCTTTTTGGGTTAGACTTTTTGTAACCTTTGGGTAGATTCCTACAAGTGGGATTGAATGGGAGTTCTATTTTTCCAGTAGTTTAAGGGATCTCCACACAGCTTTCTATAGTAGCTGGATCATTTTACATTCCCACCAGCAGTGTAAAAGTGTTCCTCTCTCTCCACATCCATGCCAGCACTTGCTGTTGCCAGGTTTTTTTTTTTGTTTGTTTGTTTGTTTGTTTGTTTGTTTTTTGATATGAGCCATTCTTACTGGTGTAAGATGGTATCTCATTGTGGTTTTGATTTGCATTTCCCCCTTTGATCATTTTTCAATTGGGTTGTCTTTTGATTATTGACTCTTTTGATAAGGAGCATTTATTGATATGCTTTCTTTGGGAGAATCTTATTTTAGAATATGAAAATTTATTGGGGAATGTAAGAATAAGAAATTAGAGTTCTAAATTTTTTAAGTGACATTTTATTGACTATTGTATTTTTTGTACAACTCTAATTACATAGCTTAGTCCAGTGCCTTACTCTGTGCCTCTAGTCTACACTACCAGGTAGCAAAATGTATTCCTTTCTAAATTATCATTGTTTTTTGTTCATTTTCTTTCAGATCATAGAATGTTCTTTTTGCAACCTTCTGTTAACTTTATTCCCAACATACCATAAAGTTCACCCACTATCACTGTAGTTTGATGATTTCTATTAAATTTATAGTATTTATATTACCATTATTATAAGTTATAGAACATTTCTGCCATTCTGAAAAATTTCCTCAGGAAATTCCTGAACCTGCCCCTCGGTGACCACTTGATCTGTTTTCCCCCCTATAAATTTGCTTTTGTTATTTCATGTAAATATAATCATGATAGGTAGACAGAAGTTGCTGAAACTGAGATTCATTCATCTTGTGGCATGTACCCATAGTGTTCTTTCTTATGACTAAATGGATAATAATTGCATTTTATATGTCTATTCATTACTTGACTGGCATTTTAATTTTGAATAATCAACATTGACACTTAAGTATTTGTGGGGGCATCCTCCCTCAACTTTCACAATTTAAAAAATATTAATCCCACAGAAAGATTGAGGTAAGACTGAATTGACATGTGGATTCAATGTCTATATATTCTTCCCTTAGATTTACTGTTACTTTGCTACCCATGAATTACCTCTTTGTATAATTTCCTTTTTTTCTGAACCATTTGCACATACACTGAGAGTTCAGTACTTAAGTGTTTCAGCATGAATTATATAAGAACAAGGTTAGACATTCTTACATATGACCACGATAGTGATGCCAGATTTAAAATAATGATCAGTAGTTTCATAATGTCAACTATTTTACATGTACACTGACATTTCCTAGTTTGAAAAATGTCTTCTTGAGCTTTTTTTTTTCTTTTTGACCTCCTTTAAAAAAAATCTGGGAGCCAAGCCGGGTGTGGTAGCACATGCCTATAATCCAAGCACTGGGAGGCAAGAGAACAGGAATTGCTTTCGTGGTTCGAGACCTGGTTCTTGAAAAGCAGCTGTAATCCCAGCTACCTGGGAAGCTGAGGCTGGGGATTGCTTGAGTCTGTGGAATTTGGACTACCCAGGCAACATAGTGAGGCCTAGTCTCCAAAAAAAAAAAAAAAAAAAAGTTCCAGGATCCAAAAGGCGTTTGGTATTAATTCTCTTAGTCTCTTGTTGTCTTAGAATAACTTCTTTACTGCCTTTTTCTTTTCATGTCAGGGGTGTATGTAAGGATGCAGGCCAGTTTGACTACATTTTAGATTTATCTGTTGCTTTTTCCTGATTTAAATTAAACATTATGGTAAGGACATGTATATTTTATATTTCAGAGATTAAGTGAAAGTATGAAATTATGACAATACCTAAGTGTGCATTGCATTAAAATGAACACAGAGTCAGGTGGTCTTGTATAGCTAGCTAAGAGAAAATACATTTAACTCTTAGACTTAATTTAGGTAATTAACAGCTAGATTTTAAAGGTAGGACTTTGGATTTGTAAGAAATTTGTAGGTGTATCACATTTTGTTTTCCTGTAAACCATTTACCTGATGGTTTCAACATCCATTGTTTGAAATAATTACTATATGGGGTAAGGTGGGGTACATAAAATGAATTTAAAAGCTTTGACAGTTGTATATTCAAAAAGACATTTTGCATCGTCTTCCTTGGGTTTTTATGTTTTGGACAGTGCATTTTCGACATCTCCTTGACTTTCATGTTGTAGTTTGTAATTAGAATTTCAAAGAGGAATTTATCATGGTATTTTAAAAGGAGTTGAATTGGATTTCGTTTTTCATAAGTTGTTTTTGATGTTTGATAGCAAATCAGCACTCAAACAAGATCGTAGAGAAATGGATGGAATCCAGTAAGAAGAGTTTCTTTATAGTGAGGTAACATATATCAACTGATTCTCCCAAAAAGACAGATATAACTTTTGAATGTTAAGAATTTCACATATAGCTGCTGCTTTTCCCGGAATTAAAAAAAAAAAAAAAAGTTTTTGTAGAATTGCTTGTCATTTGTGCACTCCAGAAACTGACTGTGTGATGGATGCTGATTAATTATAGATAGAATCTCAGAATGTTACATTTAATTTTACAGATACTCACACCCCCCCCCCCCGAAAAGAGCGTATGCTATATTAATGTGAAGCCATTTGCTCTGACATATGTCATTTGTTTGAGACTGACTTGCTTCATGACATGGAAAAGGTATACAAGAAGTCTTACTCTAACAAGATTAAGTGGGGGAAAAAAGTACTAAATCATGGAATCCTAAAAAAAAAAATAACTTAGATGTTTTAGCTTGGTTTAAATAAATGTATACAGTTAGTATTTTTTGCAGGTAGTGTTAAGACCTTTTCTTTGCATATCAGTTAATGTGAGGATTAAATGTATTTTCTCTTGAATTAGCCATGCATTTGATGCATCATCTGCGATAGGTTAGCATAGTAGGAATATGGCCCTTGTGACTTTCTGGGTAGGAATCCTTTTACGTGAATTTAAGCAAGTTACTTAACATTGCTTGACCTCAGTTTTTCCGTGTGTAGAATGCAGATAATAATAGTGCTGAATTAGGCTGGGCACGGTGGCTTGTGCCTGTAAGCTTCAGCCTGGGGCCCGTAGTGAGACCTAGTTCCAAAAAAATAGCTGGACGTGGTGGCGCCTGTAATCCCAGCTACCTGGGAAGCTGGGGCTGGGGATTGCTTGAGTCTGTGGTACCACGGGCAATGTGAGCCTGCTGTTCCACAGGCAAAAATAGCGAGACCCAGTCTCAAAAAAAAAAAAAAAAAAAAAAAAAAAAAAAAAAAAAAAAAAAAAAAAAAAAAAAAAAGGTGCTGAAATAGTAATTGTAAAACACCAGCTTGAAATAACTCATTAATCTTGCTTTTGTCTGGCATACGAATGCCTAAACAAGTATTTGTTAAGTAATGTCCAATTTAATCTTAATCAGAGTAAAACTAAAGACATTTCTAAAGTAAACCGACAGCACCCTTTAGAATTTTATGATTTGTTCCTTGGTTGTCTTGCCTATTTTACAGCACTTCATTTCTCTTTTTAAAATAGCAACTTGTCCTTTAATTTATTCAAAGTATTTAACATACAGTTCATAGAAATAGTGGGATTTTTTTTTTTGTGCTTATTGGTTTAGTAGTAATTATGATCACAGTATCAAGGAAAATATGATAATTACAAGACAGACTGCTTTAAAAACATTCAGCTTTGAGGTTAAGAGGGAGAGGGAAGAAAGGGATAAGGGGGCACAAAGGATGGAGGCTGTAGGGGGAGCACAAAAAGCCCAATTTTATGGAGTCATTGTGATAATAAAGTGAAGTGTACTCATTATAGTTATTGTTAGTAAAGAAGTGCTTTGAAGTAATTTTTAACGGATAGAAGTTTCATAGCTACTCAGTTATTTTGATCACTTTTGAGAAAAGCATACTCTGACCTCCATATCTACTCACTGTCACCTATTCATTTTAGACATAGCTAGGTGGAAGAAAAATAAGGATGCGCAAAATAGCTAGTTGTTGTTGTTTTTTTTTTTTTTTTTGTTAAAGAGACTAGTCTCTCTAAGTTGCCTGGGATAGTCCCAAACCTGCAGACTCAGTTGATTCCCTAGCCTCAGCTTCCCAGGTAGCTGGGATTACAAGTGCCTACCACCATGCCCGGCTATTTTTTTAGAGACGAGGTCTTGTTCTGTTGCTTGGGGTAGTCTCGAACCCGTGGACTCAAACAATCCCCGGTCTCAGCCTCCCAGCGCTGGGATTACAGGTGCATACCACCACGCCCAGACGGGAATACTAATTGTTAATGCTCTTAAATTTTTTCTCCGATTTTTGCTCCCATAATAAAATGGTTGGAAAATCTGTGCATACTTTTTTCACATCATTGCAAAGAATGCCTTTTGTAGTGGACCAGTATTAATACTTAATGTAGTGTAGAATTCAAAAAGATTTTTTTGTAGTAATACTTATGAAGCCATTGAACAATTTTTCATTCTAGAAAATGCTCTTCATTAATGTATAAAAGTAAACCTCATAAAATGCACAGGACTATTTTAGTGGAGAAATTTAATATTTGTATTCAGGGCCGGGTACGGTGGCTTGTGCCTGTAAGCTTCAGTCTATGAAGCGGCTGGGGCTAGGGATCGCCGCCTACAGGTCCCTGCCTGGGACCTGTAGTGAGACCTAGTTCCAAAAAAAATAGCTGGGCGTGGTGGTGCGCGCCTGTAATCCCAGCTGACTGGGGATTGCTTGAGTCTGTGGTACCCCGGGCAACGTGAGCCTGCGGTTCCACGGGCAAAAATAGCGAGTACCTAGTCTCAAAAAAAAAAAAAAAAAATTTGTATTCAGTGTCTTTACATAGCTGGGCAATAGTGAATTTAGTCTTTTCTGTATCATAAAAGTGAATTCTGTTGGACAGCAGTCTTACTCTAATTTGTGTTTTGAACTTCTTAGAATAGCGTGCATATATTTGTAAATGAAGAGTCCCAGATAGAAGGAATCCTCCATTTTCTTCGGGGGGAAAAAAAAATATTAGGACAGAAATTTTTAGGGGTCAGGATGAAATAGTCAAATGTCTTATTAAAATATTGTGAATATGTGTTGAAATCTTTTAATTTTTTTGGAGATAATTGAAATTTATTGACAGTTGTAAAAAAAAAAAAAAGCAAATACAGGGAGATCTCTTGTATTCTTCATTCAGTATATCCCAGAGGTATAACTGTACACATGTATGTTTAAAATTACACTGATTATGTAAAATTACATGTATTTGTGCATCTATGTATAAATGTATAGTTATACAAACACATAAACCTAGTATAAATTTGGAAATGTTTTCCATTCTAGTGAAACATAGTTAACCCTCTGCATTTTCAGATACTGGTATCTTTTAATATTGATCAAAACTATTTAAAGTTATTGGCCACAGTTGTTTTACATAGACCACTTAAAAACTTTGTAAATGTTGCTCTCACTGAAAATTTTATCAGCACCACAAGAATCCATTCAGGTAACATTAGGAGAGTTGACGCTATTTTAACTATTTATTTGTGATCTTCCTGATATTTCAAGACTTTTATTGGGTTGCTTTCTAAATGATCGTTGAAGATCTTTTTCAGTCTCAGCTCCTTTTAGTAATTGTTAGAGCACATTCCAGAAATAACTGTAAAGCTGTGTTTTACTCTCTTTTGTAATTGTTTGGTGTAATAACCTTTCAAAAATCTGAGGTGAGTGTCCAGACTTTGGTATTCTTACCTAGTGAGGAGACCTTCATTGTCTTGTTCTTTTCACTGACTATCTAGATTTATCCCAGACCTGACAGGATACCTGGATTTTTTTGAAGTTAAAAAAAAATTTTTTTTGGTGCTTACCTCAAAAATAAGGCTTTACTGTAAACAATTTTTGTTTTTTTTTGAATGATATTTGTAGGTCAGAGAATACCTTTCCTTGTATTTGGATATAAAAGTAAGAGAAGTGTAAATATTACAGTTTTCTTTTATGTGGAAAATCTGTTTGGGATTTTTATTCAGTTCATTTTATTTCTAGTCTCCTACTTTTCTAAAATAGCTTTTGCATGTTCAAATGTTTATTCTCCATCTTGTTTTAATTGTGAGATAGTGTTGGGTTAAGCTTTTAGTATTGTGTACATGTGTTACATCTATACATCTTTTAAGTGCAGGGCACTTACTATATGTCCTTGCTGTCCTTTAATTTAGGAATCAATGTTCAGACATTACTCATAGTACCCTACCTGGAATCTAAATTATTACATTGAAATTTACTTTTAGAGTAGCACTACTAATTCTCTGCTGCATTCAAGAAACATTTATTAACAACCCCATCTTTTCCCTTGTAATATTTTCTCAAAAAGAAAACTTTGCAGATGTCACCTTAATGATTTAGAGTGATGTGTAATAGTGCAGACAAACTGGATGCACAATTGAAAGCCTCCTTTGTCATTGCTAGCTAGGTTGTTGTCTATTTGAACTCCCCTTCTTGTTTGCCTGGCCTAAGAAAAAAATAAAGATTTACTGGATTTGTTTGCCGTTGCTTTGTTATTGAAGGAACCTAGGCTCCCTGACTTTAAGTAGGAGGTTCCTTGCAGATTATTACTTGTCTTTAATCATCTTATCTTTTCTCTGAGGCAGCTGAAATGATTTTTAGATGGAGGAGGCATTGTGACTTGTTTTTTCTTTCTTTTCCTTTATTTACTACCCCTCTTCCACCTCTTTCCACTCCTTCCTTTGCATTATTAAAGGAGATTGAATTAGGAAATGCAACTAGTTGGTTCTCTTCATTAAAAGAAGTCCTTTTGCTGTCTAGATTTTTTTGGTTTTATAATCCTGCCTAACCTAGAGAAATTAAGAGACCATAAGACTGTAAGGTTTGATGTGCTGGAAAATAATTTTGTTTTCCTTTCATCTTTGTTTTTCTTGTGCCTCAGTTTCTTCACACTTTTGGACAAAAAGGTGTTCTAGTTGAGAAACATTGAAATGAGGACATGGTTTTTATTTGCATATTTATAATAAAATAATTTGCAAGGGAAACCTGGTGTGTTGTTTATGTGGATGGTGAGAAACAATAGTGTTGTATGGATGTCAGAGAACATTATAAATGTTTCTAGACTTCTCAGAAATTGAGAAGTTATAAATTCCACAAAACGAGTTAACTGGGAAGTTAATTTATACTTCATTAAAAGATTAATGTTCTTTTAAAATAGAAAAATTTATTTCAGAAGAAAACGCAAATTAAAGCAAGACAATAATTTCTCTCCAAATTTCAAAAGGTTTGAAAGTAATAATACTCAGCATTGGTGAGAATTTATTGAAAAAAAAAAATCCTTTACTTTTGTTGAGATTGTTAATTGGAATTTATCTAAAAGTTATTTGGCAGTATCTGGGAGTGAGATGCTAATAGTAATGTATTCAGTTTTATTCAGTCATTGATACTAAGTTTCCATACTGCCTGATTATGTCTTTATACAAAGCAGAATCCTAAATAACAATACTATAGCATCTCTTTTGGGAAAGAGATGTAATGATTCCCCTTCCAGTCCACAGCAATTTAGTCACCCCATGGCAATTACTAACCATTAGGTCATGTGTCCCAGTACAGCAGAAAACAATTACAGTTATCAGGGAATACTACTTGAGGGATGCTTTCCTTACTAAAATTTAGTAAGGATGTCAGAAGATACTTGCCTTATTTTATGTGTAGGTGCAGCTCTGATCCAAGACTCAAACATTGGGAAGGGAACTTTTGAGGTATGAGACTGTGAGTAGGTCAACTTGCCCACCATAGTGTTTTCTAGGAGTTTTTTGAAAGAAAGTTGTAGAAATGAGTCCACTTGACAGAGAATTGGGAAAGGAAGCTGCTGTGAGAAGAACTAAAGAAATTGATTGCCCGCTACAGTTATGCCTCCACTGCTGTGTGGTGCCGGGTGCTGTGCTGTGCTTGTGCTGAGCTGAATTGCTTTGTGTTGTGAACAAAAGATGGCCGAATGGCTGGAGTTAGATCAGACCTGAGGTGTCAGATACTTCCTTTGCAGTTTCCCTCAGCTGTTTCACCTCTGGCAAGCGTCTCACCTGTCAAATGGAATGAGACTAGACTGTCCTTGATTTCTAAGACCCCTTAATTTAATACTACCATAGGGCAGGTGGTGAGAAATTCCCTCATCAAATTATTCATCAGTTATAGCTAATCGTGCCATGTTTCTTGGTTGTAGAAATGTTAATGTGATTTTTTAAAAAGTACATTTCAGAGGCAAAGTGATATGGTAATACCATCTCAGGGATGTTGGGAAAGATTAATAGATAATGTATGTTAAGTGCCCATCCAAGTTAGTATTCAGTGAGTTGTAGCTATTATTAACAGTTGAAAAGACATGAAAAATAATTTGATTGGGAACATCTGAAGGAAAATTTAAAACAACAAGGTCGTGGTGTCACCAGGATCTTAAATAGGATATTAATAAAAGAATAGATAATTAAAGTTAAAAAAAATGTTACAGAAATAAATGTGTCTATATGGGGTGGAAGTTTTATTCCTTCACAGGCATAAATTTTTGGTGTTTGGTGATGATTTTGTGGTTTAAGTTCCAGTGTGAAGAGGAAATATGGTAATCACATGGGATAAATAGATGCGTGTAATATTCTGGGCATAGCATCGTGTTTTTGAACTAATGAGTTGTACTCACAAAAAATAAAGCATCAACTAGCTCATATATAAGCAAATGGATATATAAATTAGTGTTGTTTTACTTTTGTTATATTGTTTTTGTTTTGTTGTGGGGAAGGGTGACTGATTATAGATTTATTATTAGTTTATTAGTTCACTTACCTGGCCATAAAATTCTTTGCCTACATTTATCTTTATGTTTTGATTAGAGTGATACTGAATTTTTAGCTCTTCTTTCTTTTTTTTTTTCTTTTTTTTTTTTTTTTTTTTTTTTTTTTTTTTTTTTTTTTTTTTTTTTTTTTTTTTTTTTTTTTTTTTTTTTTTTTTTTTTTTTTGCCCCAGGTCCAGCAAGACTATGAACCTCTGTTCCAAATGCTTTGCTGGTAAGTGCAGATAAACGTTTTTAAATTTAATTTTTCTTCTTTTGGTTGTTTTTTAAGACTATATAAATTTGACCTTCCTTTGAATTTATAGCATGGGCTTTTGTTTTCTTGTATGTGTGAAAATAGTTTTACCTTGACAAGGTGCTTAATATATTTGTGTAGGGCTGCTGAAACATCTCTTTGGGTGAAATGAAATCTTACATGTAATTGCGCCAAACTTTCCCTGGGTTAACAGTTGTAGGCACACAACTGGAATTGCAGTTGAGAAATATGTTCATCTCTGATCTTTACTTAAATGATATATAATGAATGTTCCACTTATCAATGAGAATTCAAGACAAAAACTGTTTCTGTGTTGGAATCAGGAAGCAAATCATTTTGAATTTGTCCTTTTTATTCCAGTTCCTTATTGAAATCATCTTGGATAGGTTAGTTAAATCTCTTTGAACCATAAAATCCTCATTTGTAATGTAATGTTTAGCTTCATGTTTGTCAAGCGTCTTTTTCAGCCACCTAACACTGGTTGCCGATTCCTTTAATTATGTATGACTCTATAAAATTGAAATCATTTTTTAAAAAAGAACTATGTAGCTAGTGACAATATATGATATAATCAAATCTTTAATAAATCGGGGCCTTAATTTATTTTGTCAAAGAGCTGGATACTAAAGTGGTAAGGAAAGATCTTACCAGTAATATACTACTGCACTTGGAAGGAGGGTTCAAGCATAAATTGAATTCCATTTGGATTTGTTCCTAGGTGACTAGTTTAAAGATAGGATGAAGGAGCTGTACAGACTTTGCTAATAGCTCTGCCTATTTATTAGCTGACAGTTATCCAAGTAATCCAAGGTACAATTCCATCTTCCAGTGGATTGAGAATTTTGTCCCAGTTCATTCTGACATTGTATTTTCTTTTATTCCCCACTCCCAAATATCTGGAGGAAAAAAAAAAGCAACTTTTTTAAAATTAAAGGATGTTAGTTTGTGATAGGTATAGGATCACACTTTTCTGAGGATTACAATGTCAAGGCATGGCTTTCCTGACCTTGAGAAAGACTTTGAGTCTCATATACATTCACATCTCAAAGGGATAGAGGGAAGACTTAAAATTGTTAACCCTTTTTAGTCAGTGTTCTAAGATAAGGACAGGGATCTATTATACAAGTGTTGACCAGGGGAAAAAAATACTAAAGCCTTTTTATAGCTTTGAGTTTTCCCAGGGTGGGCATTTAGAAAGGGGCTAGGACCATTTTAGGAGTAGGAACTTGTTTTAGAAAATGTTTAAGCCTTTTAATCTTCTGGAAAGATGTAGATGAAGTAATTTATTTTAATTCTACAGTTGGTTATAGGCTGAGGTTGAGACCTAGTGGAGAAGAAGACTCAGAGGAGCTCAGCTGGAGTTTAATCAAGGGATCTTTGTCAATTTTTATTCATACTGCTATTCAGACAAGGAAATACTCATAATGTAAGCTTTAGAATTTATGTGAACAAGAGTTGGATGGGTTGTTTAGTGGGAATCAGGTATAGGCCAGAAGAGCAGGAGTGAAAGAATTCACTGGAGACAGGATGGAGAGTAGAATAGGCGGGTTTGTTAAAATCTCTGCAGAGGGAAGTGGCTGGCAAGACAGGAGGTATCTGCTATCCTGAGTGAGGGACCTAGGCTCTATTTATATTGCAGGGTGTCTAGTCTTGGATGTATCCTGACTGATGATCTGAGTCTGCAAAAAGGATCATTAGCTTATGGTTCTTTTCCCATGACATTCCCACTCACTCCCTTTATTCAAACTTCCCAAACTCACCTGCTGGGCAAGGATAAAGTTTAGTAATCATACCAGGAAAGGTTGGGAAAGCTGACAAGGTAACCTGTATCTGTTATGTTTGTCAACTACTTTAAAAACAGCAAAATACTGGTTATGTTTGAATTTTATCTAACTTTTGCCATGTTAAATGGATGAGTTCTTTTTCCTTAGTTACTGATACACCTGAAGTTATAGATACGAAGAAGTGCTTCATCATTGATGAAAATTTAGCTTTGTAGTAAATACAAAAGTAGCAGTGATACAAGTGGGTTTTTTTCCCCCATTATTTTTTTTTTATTTTTTAAGAGACTAAAAAATTAGTCTCTTAATTTTTTAATTTTTTAATGCCCAGGGTTGTCTCGAACCCGCAGTCTCAAGTGATCCCCAGCCTCAGCCTCCCACATAACTGGGATTACAGGCGCGCACCACCATGCCTGGCCTGATAGAAGTGTTTGTTAGATTGTATGACTGTCTCTACACAGAGCTTATTGGTCCAGGTTTTTGTGATATGGGCCTTTCTTACATATAATTCAGTCAAGTGTGACTTTGGCAGAAGGCCAGGCACCTTTGAGTAAGGTGGCTTATCATTAAATACTGCAATTTTTCATGCCCCTTAATAACTATAAAGTCTAAACTACCAGTGAGGACAGTTAAACCATGGTCTTTGCATTTCTTTGGACTTAATGATAGTTTTATTTTCTGTGATTATAATCATCTTTCTGGTGATCTTTGTTCACTTACTTTTTGCATAGCTTGTAAAAATCTTGCCATTTTTGCTTATGAAAATATTAAGAGAATATTTTCAAGTGTGTAAGAGTTAATTTTATCATGCTGTATGTTTCCCGTTTTTTGTTTGCTATTTTTTACTTTTTTAATTGATCACTATTTCACATTCTTTATTTTCTTTCCTCAAATCACAATTCCACACATTTGTTTGAAATTTTGGGTTTATCTCTCAAGACTGCTTTTTGAGCATAAGCCAGCAACACCTATAATTTGGGTAAGGATTCTCTCACTTTTGAATTGCTATATTTTTCAGTGGATACCATTTATTTTTTTATTGCTAAAAAAATGATTTTGCTTAATTAATAGAATGGTGATTTATTTGAAGTTATGAAAACATGTCTACACTATTGAATGGGAAGGCATTTAAATATCCTTGAACTTGTGCACTTTCAAATTTTTAAAACTGAGAATCATTTTTTTTCTAATTTTGGCTTTTATTGATAATCTGTCATTGCTATCCTTTTTCACTTAACAATTTTAATTGCTTTTGTAGGACTTTGCTTTAAGAATAAGTAAATGTATATAATAGAAAGCAACAGAATTTCATGATATAGTTTATGTTAAATAAACTTTCATTTGTGGAAATACCACTTTCTAAATACACTATTTCAGACTAATAGGTGTTGTAATTTATTAGCAATAAAGAAAATCAGTTTAATGGATTACGAGTAACACTATTGTTTTGTGAAGCCTTGTTTGAATTTTTAATGTATATTTATATTTAAATAAATGACAGTATCTGATGTATTGTGATATAAATATACAGTGAGGTATGATTTGAAATTTTTAAAAATGGCTGAATTGCCAAAATTCATTGGGAAATCATTGAGTTATTTGATATCTCATTTTATTTGCAAAAACGGAATTTTTCCTTATTGTCTTTTGACCTTTGTTCTGTACTCTGGACTAACTTACATTATATTGCACTTCTTTATATATGAAAGTATGGGTAAAAGCATAAACTAAATCTAATTGCATATTGCTCTGTTAAAATATATATATGAAAAGTCAAGTATAGCAGGTAAAATGGTATTTCTGTCTTATAAAAGGGTCAGAATGAAATTTCATGTATTGTTTTTCTTTTTAAGTGCAAGCCTAATTTATGAATTGGTAGGTTTTAGCTACTAACTGGTCTTTTTTATTTGGATAAATTCAGTTTCTGATAGACTAACATGTTGTTATCCCCTTTTTTTATACTTTATTTTAAAATTATATTTTTGAGGTATTATTGATTTACAACACTATATATTTTACGTGTTTATGTTCACACCTCTACAAATGTTAGATACCATGCCCATCACCAAAACACCAATAATCTTCTGTCTTAGTGCATTAAATCTCCTCTTTGCTTCCGCTTTCTCCCCATTGCTCCCACAGCTGCCTACTCCCCCTATTCCTCTTCATCCCCACCCCTGTCTTAGTTCTGTAGTCAGATATCAAGGGTTTGTTCTGGTCTCTTCCTTTGCTTTGATTTTTATATTCCATAGGTGAATAAAATCATCCAATAGTCATCTTTCTTCTTCTGACTTAACTTTGCTTAGCATAATCACAATCACCTTCAGGTCTGTTTATGTTGTCACAATTAGCAAGATTTAATTTTTTCTTTATAGCTGAGTAATACTCTATTGTGACTACATACATATCTCCTTAATCCTATCATGTGTTTTGGGCATTTGGGTTATATCCTTGACTGTTGTACGTAGCTCTACAGTGAACATAGGATTGCATGTATCACTTCTTATTTGTGTTTTTCAGGTAGATGTCTAGGAGAGGGATTGCTGAGTCATTGGTAGATCTGTTTTTAATGTTTTGAGAAGATATGCTGATTCTATAGGGCCTGGACCATACTCCCACCAACAATGTAGGAGAAGGGCTCCTTTTTTCTATACCCCATCAACACTTATTGTTCCAGGTTTTTTTTTTTTTTAATGGGCCTTTCTCCCAGGTGTGAGGTATCCTCTCATTGTGGTTTTGATGTGCATTTTCCTGATGACAGGTGAGTGAACATTTTCTCATGTGTTGGCCCACTTATAAGTCATCTTTGGAAATGTGTCTCATTAGTTCTTGTGTTGACTGTTACTTTTTTTAATGTCTGTCCTCCCCCCCCCCCCCCTTCTCCATCTGTGGTCAGCTTGCAGGGTTTATATTTGCTGTGTCAATTTTTTCATCAGATTATTTGTTTTCTTTTTGTTGAGTTGTGTTTCTTTGTAGATTTAGATTTTGGTAATAACCCTTTGTCAGAAAGATATATGATGTGCAAGAATATTCTATCCAGTAGGTTGTCTGTGCAGAAACTTCCTTTTCCCCAATTTTCCTTTGTTCTTATTTTGACCTAAGTTTTGAAAGATAAGTATTGCATGCAAACTGCAGATTTTTATAATTATTTAAAAAAACCCTAATTTTTATCAGTTAAGTTTATTTCTTACATCATTGTTTTCCCACCCTGCAATTCTCTGCCACCATAATACCCATGAACCATGAACTTGTGTTCATTCCTCCTCTTTTGTCCTCTATTCTTAAGAAGATGGAATTGTTTGCTTCACTTCTATGATCAGCTTGCAAGTTAGGACGTTTGCTGTGTGCTTCATTCTGTATCAGCTTCCAAGTTTTAACTTTTCCTTGACCTTTTGTTTTATTTCTCTGTATTCCACATATAGGTGAGACCATTCAATATTTATTGTTCAGGAACGTTTTGATTTTATGTAGTACCATTTATTTTTGATTGGCTGGTGTAGTCAAGTCTGCTATTAAATCCAATGTTGCAAACTCTTATCGTTCTGTATGTTGGTTTCTGATTCTAAGTCCAAATTTAGTAGCCATTTTGAATTAATTTCAGAGTATGGTGTGAGCTGGTGGTCTAATTTCATCCTTTAGCATGTGGCTGTCCAATTTTCCCAGCACCAAAAATTGAGTAAACTTTTACTTTCCCTATTTTGTTTTTGCTTCTGTTGTCATGAATGTTGGTTTAAGTGTGGGTTCATTCCTGCGTTTTCAGTTCTATTCCATTGATTTATATCTTTATTCTCATTTTAACTCTGATTCTAATATTAAGATTGTTTTGTTTAGTTTGAAGAATGGTAGCATTAATACCTCCATTCTTTTTTTCTCAGAATTGCTTTGACTGTTCAGTATTTTGTTGGTCCATTCAAATTTTGATTCATTCATTCATTCTTGAATTTATTGACTTATTTCACTTGTTTCGTGAACCAATATGTGGTGTGTTCTTGAGAAACTTTCATGTATGCTTGAGAAAATGTATACTTAGCTTTTTGGTATGGGGTATCTTTTAAGCCTGCCTGGTTCAGTTCCTCATTTAAGGCTGTTATTTCCTCTTGATTTTCTGTCACTGATGAAGGTGGGTGTTGATGGTCCCTATTACTCTTGTGATGATGTTGCTGTTGGTTTAAAATTTTGTTTATTGTTCCTTTCCTTATTTTGATGTTCCTTCATTTGTTGCTTATATGTTAATGGGTTTGTTTTCCTGATGACTGATCCAGTAATCATATTGTGTCCATCTCTGTGTTGGGTTACCTTTTTTAGCTAGAAATCTATTTTATGTGATATGTAAGTCCTTGCCTTCCCCCCCCCTCTAGATTTTCTTTGTAATGTGCCATTTGCTTGTAGTTTTAACCTTTCATAGATGATAGGTAATCACAATTGATGAAACTTTTCATCTTTTACATAATAGTTCCATTAAGAATTTTAAAAGAACCAACATATTAGTCATTAGTGAATTGAAAATTAGTTTAAAATGTAGTTAAACATCCTGACTTAGTAGCTAAGGTTGAAATTATGTAAGTTTCTGAAAATTAATTTCATTGTAACTTTTTTGAATATATGTATTTCTTAGGGAGAAGATGATTCAGCTTACCTGTGTTTCATAGCTACTTGTATCTTGTGCCTCATTATTGGTGAAGAATATTGCAATAAGTAAAGAATGATGCCTGGTATATCATGTGATATAGGAATTTCTTCTAATGTGACCCTAGAACTGTATACTTGGTTTTGTAGAATCTGTATTCAGGTATCTAAGCAAATGAATAATTTCAGATTCAGGGTTCTGATATTTAGCTTTGGAGAAAATACTTTTATAATTAATGTGTTTCTATTACTAGCCTTTTTCCACCTGGGTAAAAGTTTTCATTTTCACTTATTTCCTGATATTGTCATATAGTTATTATTTTAAATCAAAGTGGACTTTGGGGAAGCTTTAAAGGATAAAATTGAAGCAGGATTTCATTTTCCCCAATGCGACATTCTTTGTATACAATCTGAAAAGTATTAAGGTTGTTCATGGCTTTATCCTACTATTAATTTACTTTATGTTCTACCTACTAATTTAATGACACCATTAATTTTTTTTTTTACTTCACTTAGCATTTGTCCCTTCAAGCTTTATCCATGTTGCTGCAAATGGCATAACTTTATCTTAAGTTGTAGGAGTAGTATTCCTTTGTGTAAATATACAACATCTTCCAAGAGGAGGAATGGATTAGGGGGTGGAAAAAAACAGAGGGAAGAGAATACAGTGATCTGGGTTGGGTGGAGTATGAGTGAATGGGTGGTGGATACACTATGGTGGTAGTACCTGGTAGTGGTATGTCATTGTTACCTCAATTAAAAATAAATAGATTAATTAAAAATTTAAATGAAAGTAATAGAGTAATAAAAAAGGCTGTGTACTGACATCAAATTTTTTTTGTCTATACAATGCTATGGACAATAGAGTTCTTTGGGAAGGAGGAAGGGAGGGCAAAGCAGGGTAGAGATATAAGCACAAAGGATTCTGATGATGGTTCATGGGTAATAATGGTGGTGGGAGCATTATGTAGTATACAATGATAGAAGAAAAAATATGCTCAATAAAAATAGAGTTCTGTAAGATATGCTCTTAATACACTATTTGTTTGGGATTTTTCTTTTTAAAAAATAGCAGACATTAATTCACTGCTAATTTAGAAGACCACAGAACGTGTAATATTCTGTTTTTAATTAGAGTACACAAAATTCATATATTTATAATTACATGACAAACTGGAAGAAAGTACTTGAAAATTCAGCTTTGTTAGTTTTTGAGTTAGGAGTATTTTATTTGCATGTGATCTTAATTTTGATTTTGTCTAATTCAGACTTGTTAAAGAAGTTATAAAAATTATAAATTTTTAAAAAGCGAAATACATTATATTTAAGTCTGATAGACTCCAAACAAGGTTGGTTTCTTTCTGAAATGAGGCAAAATAAAATTGACTGTAGCTTGCAGTCTAGGGAATCTAAGTGTGACTTACAGAATAAGTGATATGGAATTGCAGGGTATGAGACAGCATAGTAGATAAACAAAAATGCCAGCATTTTCCTTCAAGGCAAATAGAGTTTTTTTGGTAATTCCCTGAAGAGGGTAACATTTCCATTTCATAGCAAATAAACCTTGCCAAAACTTCATTAACCTACAGCTCATGCTGTGGGGATACACCCTAATCACTCTTCTCTTTCCAGTCCCTGTTTAAAGTTCAGAGTAGAAGTATCCTATTTGTAGTCACTTTCGAAAGGAAAGAATTCAGGTTACAAATGAATTTTCTGGGTCTGTAATAACAGGAACTAGAGTGACTCTGAAAAATTTGATCATTTCTTGTTATGCACATTTCCTTTTAGAAATTGTGGAGTTGCTGTTCCCATCAGTAAAATAGTATAAAACAAAGCACTAATAGTCTTGTGATACAGCATGGTGAAGGTAGCAGAATGTATATGTATGTCATACCTCAATTTTTCACTTTTCTTTTTCTTTTCTTTTTGCCAAAAGAAAGGCAGTTGCTGCTTCTAGAATAAAGTATTTGAATTAGGGTATTTCTTTGTAATATTGTTGACTTGATTACTATTGTATACTCTTTGATTTCTTTAAAACTGAAAGGCCAAGGAAGCTTTCTCAAGTAGAACATACACATTGGTCATATATTTGTTAAGAATTCAGCTCCCATGAACCAACCTAGAATTAACAAATAATAACATTTGGTCATTTTTTCCTTATATATTAAAAGGGAACTAAAAATATCATTTTCTATCTATCCCCTCTCCACAGTCTTTCCACCAGTATCTTTCTTATCCTTGTATTTTTACTTTAAAAAAAGTCTTTAAGACAGTGTATGATTCTGTTTTTAAAATGCAGAAGAGGTATGGGACACTAGTCACTCTACATCTTGTGTTGTTTAATGTGTTTAGAAACCAATCATGTTGCTTTAATTCATTTTAACTTATATTATTTGATTATAATTCTTGTTTTCATTTACCTGAAATAGTTTCAATTTAGGCTTCTGTATCAGTGAAATTCATTAACCAACTTAACATCCTTTATACTCCTCAAAGTACATCTTTTATACTCCTCAAGGTAATCCATTTTCGTTGATAAGTTGTTGGTCACTCTCCTTATACTATAGCCCAGTTTATTTAGTTTCTGTTGGTGGTCATCTAAGTTGTTTCCAACTACTGTTTTTGTAACACCATTGTATGGTGTTTTGTTACACCATTATAACCATTGCAACCTCATGTTTTCTCTATTTTTTAAATACTTCCTTGAATATACTAAGATGATGCAATGACTCTTTTTGAAGAGCTATATTTCATGCCATAGCTCCCTTGGTCTCAAATGAAAGCAAGATTTGGGCAACAAGTCCTTAACTGACCAGTTGTGGTGAAGTTCTGACAATGCTGACTTCTCAGTCTGTAGCAGTTTGTGGTCAAATAGTCATTCTTAAATTGTGTGGTTAATTATTATACTGGTCAAGATATAAGCAATTATGTAATAATTGCTTATAAGCAATAAGCAATAGCAATTATATAAAAAATAATTGCTGTATTTCTAGTGGTAAGCAAAATCCTAAGTGCTGTAAATAGCTGAAAAGAAGCGTTTTTCAGATCTTAAAGAGACCATGTGTCAATCTTTAAGGCAGAATGAAAGAAAATTAATAGCCAGTGAATCTTTTAAGACAGCTTAGCTCTGTCATTTGGCGTTTTTTCTGCCCCCATGTTGGTTTAAAGTGGTGGCCTCTGTAATGGTACACAGTATAGTGCTTGGAAGTATAGACAGAAAATATTAGTGTTTACTATTTGTTTTTCTAATGTACATAATCTTATTGGTATTAACTTCTTTAAATTATCATAACAGATTGCAATAAACTTGATGGCTTACAGCAATAGGAATATATTCTCTTATACTTCTGAAGGCCAAAGAATGAAATGAAGGAGTGAGGAAGCAGGATTTGTTTCTTCTGGAGACTGAGAAACTCTATTTCATGTTTATGGTGGGTGCCAGTAATCCTTAGCTTGTACTATTACTTGCCTTTGTCTTCATCTTCACATGTTCTCTCCTTTTTCACTTCTTTCTGAGGACAATAGTCACTGAATTTGCCTTATGTAAGGTATTTATCCCAGAATCCTTAGTTACCTTTGTAAAGATCTTTTTTTCCAAATTAGATTATATTCATAGGTTACCAGTGGATCTCTTATTTTTTCTTTGGGTGGAGAGTATGAGGAGGGGTATACCATTTAATCTACAGCAATAGTATGTTATAACTTTTTAAAAGTCATATATATAAGAGGAATGCGGTCAGATTTTGTTCTGCAGTGCATCTTTATCAAAGAAACCTATAGACCTAATTTGAGACCTGCTTTAGTTAGATCTAGTTGAACCTTTCCAGGTAGTAAGGTTGCTCTCTCATGGCATTGAAAAGTGTTAATTGCTAATACAAACTAAATCAGAATGTGTAGACTTATTTATGAACTTTCTTCTAAAATGGGCAGAAATATGGATAGCATCCAGAGTCTGGAGAGCACTGTGTGACGTTTTTGTGCTTCATTGGTCTTGATTTGATCAAACTGTAGATACTTGGAGCAGTTTTTGGTCTTGTTCTTTCTTTGTGCTCAAATAGAGGGTTATAATGAGGTTGCTTTTTATTACTTTCCTTGGTTATAACTACCTGTACTTAATTATTAGTCCACAGTAGGGATGATGAGTAAAAATTAGGCATTATTTCCAGGCCATTAATGTCTAACTAAAATATGATTTTTAGTAGTGCAAAATTTTGTATCATTTAAAATCTCACCGGTTAGCTGGCTGGTTCTTACTGTGTAAAATAGAACTGATTCTGTGTTAACAATCTTAACTGTTATCAAAAGTTTGTTTTACATTTCTTAATTTACTTTTAAAGTAAATATTGGATAGAAAGATGAAAAAAAAATACGTTAACATTAAGACCCTTGAGTTGAAGAGAAGTCCAAGGGTATGTAATTTTGAAAGGTCTGCTAAAAATGGATACTTAAAGTAGAAGTGGAACAGAAATTACTGTTAGTGAAATAAAGAGGAGGAAGGGCATGGACAGCTCTCTCTTCTGTTTTCTTTTTTAAAGGCAATAAAAGCCTAAATTAATTGCAAGTAGTGATTAAGAATTTTGTAGTCCTTTTATAAAGCTGTTTTGTATATGTTATTTTAGTCTCACAACTGTGGCGATTTTGTATCTCCATATTACAGATAAGAAACTAATTTTAAAATTAAATTTAAATAAATTTTAAAGCAAAGAACTGAAATTGAAACTCCATTCTAATCTCCCATTACTCAGTGTTGTTTGGAACAAACAAAAACCCCATGGAAGTGTAGCAGAAGCATCATTTTGCATTTGTGTATAGGTTGGGTTATACATTTCTGTTCTCTTTTAGCTCAGTTATGGTTTGTCTCCTGGACAATCAGAAATAGGGCTAGCTACTTATAAAGTAGCTAATTTAGGAAAAGGTGTGTGTGTGTGTGGGGGGGTGTTTTTGTCTAACACATTTTCTATTTTGGTGGTGAGATCTTTATTTCTTAACATCTTTCTGTACTTGTTCAACTAACTTTAAGCTCATTAGCCTTGCTCTCTGCACTGCATAGTGAAGCACCATTTCTAATTTAGTCTCCTGTGTTTACTTTCTCAGAAGATTAAAAAAATGTTTGAAAGTGTGATTTAATTGCAGAGTTGTTTGCACATTGTCAGTGTGAAGGCAAAGATGAGTTTCATATTTAGACAGTGCATCCTGCAGGTTTCATTTGTTAAGCCTTCTTGTTGGTAGTCCCATTCTCTTATACATGTGTGCATAATAGTGTTGGAAAAAACCATATTTTGTTGTATCCATATTTAGCAATTTGGTTGAGTTATGGAAAAGCCTGTCGTGCCTGCCTTGTGTATTTGCTCATTTGGAAACTTTGTGTAGTTTATAGAGACACTAGTGATTTGTTCCCCTGCTTCCCTGTGGATTTTGTTCCATATTACAATTTAATTCCACCTCCCTATCCCATACTCCTGTGTCATTAATTTGTACATTTCAATGCAGTTTGTTTCATCCTGTGTTTTTGTAATCCAAACTGAATGTAACGAGCTATGTGCTTCAGGGACCTGGCTTTGCCTTGCCAATTAGAACAAAGTGGTTACTGAGAAAGAGTATGTTTTAAATAAAACATGGCACCTCTGAGTGGGACTGACACTCATTTGGGAATAAAAGAGATGGTTTAACTCTTTGACTAGCATAGAAGAAACATTACTAAAGATTAGCTTATTTTTTATTTTTTTTTAATTTTTTGGTGGAAGGGTAAAATATTTACCTCTGCAAACTATGATTTTATAAATTTCCTTATGGATTAATAAATACATCTAAAACTTTGCCTTTTCAGATCCACTTTTTTCATTGTGACTGAGATATGTGTCCATTCCTGAGAGTTTAACCACTGGCTTCCAGTTTCTGAATTTTAAACTATTCCTATGTGTGGATTAAGGGCATATAAAGCCATAGGTGTAGAAATCTCTTTATTTTTCTAATATATATAAAGTCAAGGTTTTCAGTGTATGAGTGACCACTCCATCCCCCCCAAAAGCTAGCTGCAGTTTATGAGATTGTAAGATAGTATATAGGTTATACTCAGATAATAGAACATAGATTAAACATAGATTTAAGCTATGTTTAAACTAACATTTAAAACAGCTGTTTTTGAATAGAGCTTCATAGACTAACAATTTAATAATTGACTCATAAGGATTCCCTCATAAGTTGACTCGAATATTTATATCTACCCTAAAAACTCTAGAGCTCAACATTGACACAAAGGAAATGTGAAGTTGATAGCTTTTTTTATTTTCCATTGGACTTGTTTTGAAGAGAAAAATAGGACTTTTGCTAAAAACTTTGAAATAAAGATTCAAAAGGAAAGTGCACATATACAAAGCGTGTTAAGGATTTGGACAACATTTTAACATTTAATAATCAATACTAGCAAGAGAATAAACGTTACACATTTCTATAGGACAATTAAAATGTATATAAATAGGTATACCATGTTGAAAAGTAGTTTCTGTATTAGAAAAATGAGTTCTGTGTTAGAAGCTAGTTTAATTAGACTAAATTAAAGCAAACTCACACATTTCTAACACTATCTAATCAAAATCTCTTATGCCCTACTTGATGGATTGAGGAGATAGTCCATACTGCTCTATACTTCGTTTTTGAAGATTAATACTCAAAACACTTAACTGGTCCCCTCTCTGGTCACTCTAGTTCCTTTCTTGTCATCATTTGTTGGTTGAACATTGACTTGTTTCCTTTCTTCTTCCAATGTTTTAAGTTCCAGCACTTTTCTTAGTAAAAAGATAGTTGAGGCCTAATCTGTTCTAATCTGTGCCTGAACAGACCAAATCAGACCTGGAAAATATTCATCATCTTCAGAAATCACTTGATTTGCTAGCTTTGCCTGAAATGGTAGTGCTAGTTTCATTGATTCCTGTAGTTTAAGGTCCAGAGACTTTATGTCATCATTGTAGTTTAAGGTCCAGAGACTTCATGTCATCATTGTAGTACAAAATGTCAAAAAGAGTCTCTTAAAAATTCTTTAAAATTTCAAGTCTTCTACTTGAAGACTTCTAAGCTAGATTGGTCATTTTGTCTATGCTCATTGAGTTGTTTAATATACATTCTAAGTGTTTTGTAATAATTTTTAGGAAGTCTAGAAGTTTTGAATACCATTAAAATTTTTTTTTTAAACTTACTGTTTTCTTACATAGCTCATGTTTGTAGGCATGATCCTCTCCTCCTTCCCTCCTCCTCTTCTCCTGGTCCCCTCTCTGGTCACTCCAGTTCCTTTCTCGTTGTCGGTTGATAATTGGCCCTTTGGTCTCTATGTGTTCTTTCTGAAGTATTGTCCTCCTGGGTGAAGTCCTGTTTTTCTGGGGGACTGCAGACCAGGCTGATCAGTTATCCATGAATACCCTTAGGGCAGGTGGCTCTTCTGAGCATCTCCGCAAATCTCCTGTTGGTCTGGTGTGTGGAGTGGTTCTCTCCATTTCTTATTGATACTTCTTTGTGGCTTTGTTACCCCGTTGAGATGGGGGAGCTCCTTGCTCATGTTGAAAGTATCTCTGGGTGGGGAGTTTAGCCTTGGTACCAGAAATGTTGTTGGTTTTCTTGGTGATGTCTATTCTTGTCTACA
Source organism: Uropsilus gracilis (assembly GCA_004024945.1). Classification (NCBI taxonomy): domain Eukaryota; kingdom Metazoa; phylum Chordata; class Mammalia; order Eulipotyphla; family Talpidae; genus Uropsilus; species Uropsilus gracilis. Next base: position 51,964 of record PVHY01005582.1, on the reverse strand, counting down.
GTTGTCTTGTGTCTTGGAGTTTCAACCATGTTCTTTGTGGGGAGGTGATGAGTGTGTTCAGGGCTTTTATTTCTCTGTCTCTTTGAGTATATCTGTATCTGGGTTGTTGTTTTTCTCGTTCAAGCTGAGAAATAGCTGAGGTGGGGATGAACCAGAGGGAGAACCCCCCGCCAGCACTCCGGCAGTTTACCGGCCCCCACCGCCCCATCCTGTAGGGGGAAAGGGTGGAGCCCTAGGCCTCATGGAGGTAGCTAGGTATGCCTAGCTCCCCCTGGAGAGGAGCAGCTTATCCGTTCTCCCTTACCCTCTGCTTGAGAGAACATATCATTCCCAGGACCTCTGTTCCAGGCTGCGCGGAACCTGAAGGGGGTGTGGTCCCTCCCACTTGGACACAGAGGTGGAGGCTGAGCCCCCAGGTTGCATGGAGGTAGCTAGGTAGGCCTACCCCCCCCCCCCAGAGAGGAGCAGCTTACCTGCTCCCCCTGTGCCCTCTGCTCCTGAATACCATTAATTGTGAAAAATTAAGAAATAGTAATCAGAGTATTTGATTGGAAGGATTATTAAAACTTTCCCAAACCATTATTTCTTATTCCAGAGTTCTTCTACATTATTGAGTTAAATAAATTTGATACAGGGTGACTGGACTGGGTGAGCATCCTGGGCCGCTGGTAGTGACATAGTTGAAAATTATATTGGGTGCCATACTGCCCTGGTGGGTGGGGTCTGAGAGAAAGACCCACGAGAAACCTGAAAAGAGTACATAAAAACATGAGCTAGCATAGAGGAGACAGGAGAATGGTGTACTCATAGAATAGGCCCACGTAGCCTGGCCAGGTGAAAGCCCCCTGAAAGAGTGAGCTGGTGGTGGCAAGGAGTCATGGTGGGATAGTGGCTAGCAGAAGAGTATCCTGTGTGGAGAGCGTGACAAAGCAGGAAAATAGGATGGAAAGCTGGTGCCTGGAGATAGCCAGAGATTTGGAAAGCTGATTTTGCATCAGCATTTGTTGAAAAAGTTTGAGGAGCCTTGGAGAAGCCACAGTTTTGAACACTGGGAGAGAAGAAGCAAAGAGAAGACAGAAAAGAAAGACTGGACTTTGCAGCGTGCCTGCCTCAGGTTTGGCGGTGCAAAGGGGGCACCATCTTGGACATATGTTTGGGACTTTCGGACTAAATGGTAATTGGGGTAAAAGAACTGTCTACTTGAGGCATTATGGACTCTGTCTTTCTGGTTTATTTTCCTTGTTAATAAAACCCTGTTGTTTAAATTGCAACGTGACTGCTATGTACTGGGGGATACCAGTCTGGGAGGGGTAGCCAAATTTTAAAATGTACCACTTTTTTTCTGTGACTTATTGGTTAGAAGGCTCTGCCCCATTTTGACTCAATTTTAAATTGAAGTGCTAGGGGTACAATTTTAAGAGAAGCTCCTGGAGTTAACAAAATGTTTTTGTTTTTTCATATTTTATGTGTAACTTCCTTTCTCCTTGCAATGTAGCTATGCTAGTAATCTTGAAGACAGAGCTAGAAAGAAATCTACAACAGAGTAGAAACAACTCTTTTATTTGTAGGTACTTCTAAGGGATTATTTGTTTTTACACTTGCTGTCAATCCATTTGCTGATTGTTTTGTAGCCCTAAAGTTACTGTTTTAAGTGGAGTTGATAGAATTAAGGTTGTGTCTCTGTGTGCATTTGTACCTATCTTGTAGATAATTATATTTACTTATTTATTTTTTAGAGACTAGGTCTTGCTGTGTTGCCCAGGTTGTCTTGAACCTGTGGATTCAAGTGATCTCTTGCCTCAGTCTTCCAGGAAGCTGAGATGCATGCCACCATGCCCAGCTTAATTACATTTTTAAACCTTAACAATTTTATTATATGATATTTGTATTATATGAGGTTTTATCATATAGTATTTAAGTAACCCCTGAAATTAACCAAAAATACTTTTTTTACATTACTACCCTAAAGAAATCCTGCTAATTTTGATATTTTTATTACAGCAGTCCCTACATCTCTCCTCCAATCCAAGATAAAGTTTCATGTCCAAAGGTACTCTCTGAGAATAGTTTTTTTAATGGTGTCCTTTTATGTGCTTTTATAAGACCACAATTAATGCAGTTTTATAAGATCACAAACCACACAAAATTTTTCTCTCTCAGAATTTTTTAAATGTCCCATGGGAGGAGGAGCTTGGAAAAGAGAAGGGGAGGAAAAGAAACCCCATTAAACTTTGCATCATTTCCTCAACTCCCAAGTTTTCTTTGAATGGAAAGTCAAAGACAATAAGTTAACATATACCTCTTCCCCACTTCCCATGAGGGTGATGACTAGGGTCTTGTGTTTTGACTCACAGTTGGTGTTACATGAGGGTTCTACTTAGAGCTTGTGTAATAGCAGTTTAAGAATTTAGTGCTAGCTAGATTTGCTAGGTTAGTAATTCCAGTGCCAACCTACTTAGTTTCTTAAATGGTTGTGTAATAAGGCCTCCATAAAAAGGATCAGGAACCATGTTCCCTGCCTCACATAATCAGGGTGGGGTGGGGTGGGGTGGAACTGAGTGACCAGGTAGAACTATATAACATGAAAGGCAGATCTGCTCAAGGGTTTGGGGGCAGGGGGAGGTGTGTGTTACATAAAGTAGGAAATGTTTGGAGAAGGGCAATCCTCCTTTGGGCTTCTACCAGGGATTTGGGAAACTTAGAAGGAGACACATGGAGGATAGACAAATAGGTGCGTAGAAAAGACATGGGTGAGAGTAAGGTGGGGAGATTGATTATAATCATGATTTGTACTTTGATCACAGACTTGTCTGGCCCCTTTTACCTCTTTACTGTGATTCTTTTCCAGAAGGTACCTTAGACTTGTGGTAAATTTTTGGATTTCAGTAGCCCCACCTCAGGTCAACCCTGTTTGACTGGGTGTTTACCAATGAGGAGAAGGGTAACTGGGTATTTTACTGGGACGCCTTTAGAGCAGACACCTATCCAGATACCTTTAGAGCTTGCAATTAGGTGGATAGGCTAGGGTAAGGGGGTAGCAGTCCTCAGGTGCCCATAGTCTGTGTGCTCACAGTTGGGGGAAATCTAGTATCTAGAAAAATAACAAGTGAAGCAGATAATTTAGAGATTGTAAAATTTTGCATTGAAACATAGACATGGTCTTATTGTAGTTAACAGTGGCAATCACTTATTTTGGGACATGCCATATAGTATAAACTTAATAAATAGACAAAATAAATATCCTGCTTAAAGCATTTTTTAATACAGCTGTCATGTAGAATGTGAGCTTTTGTTTGATGCATAACTTTTCCTTTTGGAGTCTTCCTAATTTTTTGAGTCTTTGGAAAGGACAGCAGCTCTTGGTTATGTGTTTGTTGGACACCTGAACACTTGAGGGCACAACTGGTTATCTGTTCTTGTTAAAATCCTGTGGGTGACCCTGGTTGCACAGTAAGTCAAAATTCAGAGAACTAACCAACCATGCCCTAATATCAGAATGGTATTTTTTATATCGCAAAGGACTGGTGACAAAGGACTGGTGTGCTTTGTCTCTTTAGTCACTCCATTGAAAAGCTGTCTGGGACTTATCTGAGTTTTAGATGGGATAAAAAAGAACTAGTAAAACTTCAGAGTGAAAGAATGGATAATAAAGGCACACAACAAGCTTGGTTTACTTTCTCTCTTTTTTAAATTGCAACCAAGGGAACCTTTACAAAGTACATTGTAAAGGTCAGGTTTCATGTATTTGCTAGTTGGGCTAGGTGTGCTGAATGGAGACTATTTCGATTCTGATTTATTTACTATGACTCAGTATTTTTTGAATACCTAGCATTGTTAGTACTTCCTATTTTGTGTGACCCCACCCCTAAAATAGAAAACAAAGACCTAATCTGCATTTACAGAGCTCTTCCTTATAGTCCATTGCTGTATAACACAAAAGAGTACCAATCTGAAAGGAAAAGTAATGTTTTGAACTTTTCGAAAATAAAGGTAGGGTTCCCTTTCTCCTCTCCTCTGTGTAAAGTATGCTTTTACCATAGTAAAACTGAGCGAGATTCATTCCTTTTTATTCATTTTTTCCCATTTGAGCTTTCATATGGTTGAAGAAAAAAACTATTATCTTTTAAGTTCACGTTGCTTTACTATTTTACATTGTCAGAGAAGTGGCTTTTTATTGCTTAGAAACTAGTTTTAAAAGTTTATTCACAATTTGGGTTCTACAATTTGGACCCTTGAGAAATTTATGCTAAGTGAAATTAGCTGGTCACAAAGGGACAGGTAACTTTGATTCCACAAATATGTGGAAACTAGCATATTCAAATTTGTAGCAACTAAAAGTAGAATAGGTTGCCAGGAGCTGAGGGAAGGGAAAATAGAAGTTCTGTGGATGGATGGTGGTGATGGTTGTATGAAATGTTACTGAACTGTCACTAAAAAATGGTTGTGATGGTAAATTTTGGGTAGTCTTACTATAAACAAGTGTTTAATTTTGAATTGAATGTAATTTTGTTCACATCTGCCAAGAATCAGTTTTTGTCCTATTTCTTTAAAAAACTATTCACGAGGTTAATTGTGAATATCCTTTTTGCATGTAACTAGTAATTTACTTGTCTGTGAAGGAGAAAAAGACCTTAAACTATTTCTAGAAATAGGTAACACTTAGAACTGAAAATGACAACGTGTGAAAAAGAGCGGAAAGCTCCAGCCAAAGGAAAATAAGCGGCACTTTTAAAATCTGGCTTCTGACCCCCTCCAAGCTCTTCCTACCTGCATGTGTCAGTTGTGAGTCACAATGCAATCTGAAAAACAAGATTTATTAGCAAGTAAATTAGCAAGGGAATTGAAAAATCCATAATGTGACAAGTGGCCAATTATCTTACCCCATTCTCTGTTTTAGTCCCTGAAGTTTTAAAAACACATGTCCAAGAGGGTGCCTTTCGTGCCCCTCTAAACTTGAGGCAGGCACTTTGCAAAATCCAGTCTTTCTTTTCCATCTTCTCCTTCCAGCTTTTTATGAGCTCTTCAGCTTCTTCTCCCTGCAAAATCAGCTTTTCAGCTTTCAAACAAATTTCCATGCCACCATGCACTGGCACCACACATTTTTCTTTTTCCCACACCTGCCTTTGGCCACAGTCACCCGTCTTGCCCTCAGCAGTCTCTGGTCACTCCTTGCCTGCCATTTTGACCACCTCTTACTCTACAGCAGCTCCTCTGCCTGCCACTCTCCCACCCTGGCTCCTTGCCACTGCCACTACCACCATCACCACTGCCATAGGCTCAATGACCCTAGGGCACTTCCACCACCCTGGCCACTCAGGCTGCTCTTTACTGGCCACCTTTCTGACATCCCCACACCTCTCTGCTACTTCTGACCTCTTTCCCCCTTTTTTGCCCTCCCTTCATGCGCTTTTTTTGCACTTCACATTTCTTTTGGCCGGTTTTTCTCTCAGACCCCGCCCACCAGGACTGTATTGCACACAATACAATTTTCAACTATATCACTACTGTGACCCCAGCTACCCATCCAGCTGAATCATCCACTAACAAAAACAATTGTAATGTCCTTTTCCTTTTATTATCAATGTAAAACATATTGTAGTAAGTTTTGTATGAATAGCTATCACACAAAATTTAAGATAGTTTTATATGATATGGCATTAGGCAAGCTATTTAACCTGGAATATCTGTTTATTTGTTAGATGGTCAGGGTGTACCTTCTCACTAGGAATCAAGTAAAATGATGCCCATGAAGTACTTTTAGTAGTATTTATTTTGTCAAAGTACTTCATGCACATAGTTTAAATAGTCAAAACATTACAAAATACCCTTCTCTTGTTTGGCCCTGTAGTTTTCCTGGAAGCAGCTACCTTCAATCCTTTCTGCTGTATCACTATAGTTTTTGATTATATGTATATACTACTACTTTTTAGTTATCAGTCTTAAAATTGAAAGTTTTTTGTTATGTTTGTTATAAAATGTTTCTTTTCCTTTGCCATCCTCTCCTACCTTATCTCCCAAATATATTTATAGTATAGATTTTGGTTAAAGAACTCTTCAGTATTTACATTATAATGGGTCATTTTAGTAAATTACTGAAACAGTACTGAAAAAGTAAAATGGACTCTTAAAAGAGTGCTCAGGGTGCCAAGGGACAGTGCCTCAGGTAGAGGACAGGTGACTATTAGTAAGATCTCATCTGCACACACCGGTTGTAAGACCACTCAGGATCAGGGTCCAACAAAACCAGAATTTAACAAACAGGAAATTGAAGATAAGGAAAAACTTTCTGTAACTACAAGTGACCACCAGCTGTATCACCCCAGATAGTGTCTGTGGGGTCCAGAAGTCCCAAGCAAAGGCTGCTTGTGGAAGATGAGGTAACATTGCTGCACTGGACCCTGAAACAGACAGTGATGGACTCAGCAGCACAGGAGGTATGGTACTGGAGAGCCTGAGACTGTGGTCAGCTTTTTGAGACTGGGCCGAACTCCTTGCAGGCAATGTCAAAGACAGACCAGGAGACAGGTGCAGAGCTGAGTGTCTGAACTTCTGGAGGTCGTTTAGACCTCCATGGGCTTCTGCTGTGTCCCAGAGGTCATCTGCTTGATGCTTCACTCTTTAGAGTCTGGCAGTGTTTGAGAAACGCTGTTGCTTTGGAAGCCAGTTTCTTAATTCTTTTTTCTTAAGGGAATAGGAGAAGAAACCATTCTCTAGAGGCTGAGAACAGGGTCCTCCTCCTTTGAAGGTGGTCCAGTGAATACTTGCTCTTTAGAATCTACCTGCTGACTCTCTACTCTTTGTGGGCTAGTTGTGGACTGAAGTCTTCTCTTAGGAGGCTGAAAGCAGAATCCTCTTTTTTTCTTCTAAGGCTAGGAGCGGACGAATCAAACTAGCTTTGCTCTGCCTAATATTCTCAAGATCATCCCTCCCCCCCTAAAAGCCTGATTGGACTTTTTTCATTCCTAAATATCTGACTAAACTAATTTAGCGCTAGTCAGCTCATTTTACACTTTCCACTCTCAGTCTGATTAATGAACTGACCTATTGGTCCATTTAGTAGTACCTGATTGAAAGAACTCAGCCCCACCTGCACTCAGCACAGGACAGATTTGTGGGCCCCTCGGCTCTGGGGAGCCATGACAGGAGCTGGCCTCACTAGTCATAGAGTCATCTGGTTACATATGGCCAACCTCATAGATAGCAGAATATGTGTACACTAACATACAGTTGGGGAGTAAAACAACAGTTCTTAAGACATTTAGTAACTAGCAGCTCATATCCATTTCTTTACCTGCACAATGTATGAAGGACATTTGAGATCTCTGGACCGTCTTTCTTAAGTTTCAAACAGTAAGAGCTCTACTCTAACCAAATATCATATGAAAAAACTGCAATCTCTTTCCCATTCCTGCAAATACCAAGTAGGGTACACATTTCTACCCTTGCTGGCTGTGTAGTAAGTCCTGACCAGCCTCCTCCTTACTCCTCCCTGTAGTAGTATTAGAAAAGTCTGAACTGGGACTTGCAACCCCAGTAGGTGGCAATGACCTAATTTCCACCCTTGTTACTCCATTCTTCTCAGTTGATAGACTAGTTCTTTTCATTTGAGATGTGTGGTTCTCCCTTACGTCCTCTTCAGTTTAGAAATACAGAAACTCTCTTCTTTGAAGGCAAGATAAGCATGCACTATCTGGGACAAATCAGCTCTGCTATATGGATTAGAGTAGGCTGCTGAGTACTACTGCCCTGTAGGCTGAAGTCAATTAATCATTAACAGTGTGGTTAGAACTATAGTTTAAGGATTCCCTAAAATACAACCTTAAACCCGACCACAATATTTGTGGACAGAGGAGATTGACATTGTGTTTTCTTTCTATGCAGAGACAGTGGTAAACTTCATGCGTGGTACAGAATTACAAACAGCAAGTTTTACAAATGGCAGCTGTGACTGGCAACCAAAAGTCTGCAAAATGCTAGTTGCAACCAGGATTGAACATTCTCTTCCAAGTATTTTAGGGAAAAACCAAGTACTTTCAGTCTATTATCAAAAAAAGTTCAACTGTCAACAAGTATATACTCTGTTCCAGGCATTGTGCTAAGGTGTTTTGTAAACATACTTTGCTTAATTCTCACCATAGATCATATGATTGGTCCCTGTTATTACAAGGTTTAGATGAAGCAACTTGTCTAAAGCCATATTTAATAAGTGGCTGTGGTTAGGTTTGTCAGATTCCCAAGTGGGTTTGTTTTTTTTATTTTTACCTTAAAAATTACAACTAACTTTTCTAGAACCCTTTGAGATAAGTTGCCAACCTGACCGTCCATCATTGCTAAATATTTTAGTGCTCATTTACTAAAAATAAATATTTTTAGGAACAAGAAACATAAGTTACATTTTCATCTGTAAGGTATAATGATCAAAGTCAGAAAATTGACACCAATATATTGCTGTTATCTAATTCTCAAACCACATTTAAGTTTATTTGTCCCAATAATATCCTTTATAGCATATAACCCCACGATGTGTATTTCCATCTGTAATCATTCCTTAGTCTTTTCTTGACTTTTGTGAGTTAGACACTTTTGTGGTGATTAGTTATTCTGCAGAATGTCTTTTGATTATATGTTCCACAAGACTAAAGTTACATACATTTAAAGGGGCATCACATAAATGAATCTCTTCGTTCAACCTGTCACATGTCATACAATTTTAGTTTGACACATTACTAGTGGTGACCACCACTTTGATTACTTTTTTTTTTAATTACTTTTTTTTTTTTTTTGGGGGTGTGCTCTCTGGTGGGATTCATTACTATAAAGTTTTTTCACTTTTGTAATGTTCTTTGGGAAAGTGCTTTACAACAGTAAATATTCCATTTCAAATGGACTATTTGTTATTCATTGTTTGTTTAGGTATGGACTCATGTTTCCCTGTTTTATTCAGTGGGTTATAGTCTTTTGTTGTTGTTGTTGTGTTTTGATGCCCAGTTTCCTATATTTGGCCAGTGAGAGATCCTTCAGACTGATTTTTGTTTCGTTTTGGGAATGTCTTTCTTTGTTTTCATTTTTAAAATTAATTTACTTATTTTACATTATTGTGTCCTCCAGGGACAATATTGTGTCCTCCACCATGTCATCCATGAATTGTTATCTTGGTCACTCTTTATTTTTTTTTTGTTGACTACCATGTCATCCACGAATTGTTGTCTTGGTCACTGTTTGTTTGTTTGT
>PVHY01005582.1:0-42633 GCA_004024945.1 Uropsilus gracilis | reverse complement strand
CCTTGGATATGTCTCTTGACAGAATACTCTTTAACACTTTCTTGCATTAGAAAATATTATAGGCTTGTTTTGTACTTTCCCTGCTCTGGTCTTAATCTCTTCTCCAGGAATCTTGGTTCTTCTTACTGGAAAACAGTATTCAGAAGCTACAATCTGGTTGATTTTGTGTGTGTGTGTGTGCGTGTGTGTGTGTGTGCGTGTGTGCTTATTATCACTGGGATATTGTTATTTCCAGATGTTTTCAGTGGGTACATATTTACCTCTATATCCTCTAAGTATATTGAAAATTTGTGAATTCATATTAATTCTAGTCCAATACCACTTTGTAATGTTCTTATTTTAAACTGAGAAATCTGACTTTCATTGTCCTTAATACAGTGCTAAGTGATTACACCTGCTGTTACTAATCCCCCATCTCTGTAATTGCCTTCGCATGTGCATGGAGGCCCTGAATTTTCTTCTTAGATCTGAGCCCCATTCTAGACACTTGCCCACTTTCCCTCTACATTGTAGGAGACCATCCTTTCTCACCTTGCACTCCCATGTGAATTTGCTTAATGACTGTATTATACTCTGAGTCCTCTTTGGCTTTTTTTTTTTTTTTTTTTTGCTGCTGTATATAAACTCTGCCACATTAAGTGTTCTCTGCAATAGTTGTCCTGCTGGTAGGAGAGTACCAATGAGAATATCTAAGTGGGAGGAATTGAACATAAGAGCAGAAAATAAATAACATCTCCTGGGATCAACCTGGGTCAATTATTTGTATTCTGCAAATTTTCACAGAACTGGGATTGGTCCTTTGACAAGAAATTGGGTTTAAGGGGCTGTCTCTAGAAATGGAATTAGAGATTTAAAAATATAAATAGCAAGTTTTGCTTATGTGGAGGATATAGAGTGATGTAGTTTCCTGAGTAGGAAAGAAGGTTTTTAAATGGATGGAGAAAAAGTGAATATGATCTGAAATGACTAATTGATTTAGGTTTAACTTGGCAAAATATGACATACTCAACAAGTCAAACAGGATAGAAATTTGGGTTGGGTGAAGTAGATGCAGAGATCTCTGCTTAGAAAGATGGAAAAGACCATCTGGGAGAGAACCAACCAGTATGAGGTATGAAACTGTGCTCTAAATATGGGAGTCAGATGGGGGTGGGGAGTGGAAAGTTATATTTGATCTGTGCTGTTACATGAAGAAAATAAGGAGGAAGAATGACTGCAGGTGCTGAGAAAGATCTTTCAACTCTCTTAACAGTGAGATAGTTAAATTGGAACAGTGAATAAGCAGGTTTAGTAAAAGCAAGCAAATGTGGGGGGGGGGCAGGATATGGCTCAGAAACAGATAAACCTGGAGAAACAACAACAGAAATTGTTTACAGAGAGTGAGAAAATGGGAGAGTTGGAGTATGGATGGTGGAAAGAGGACAGAGGGAAATTATGGTGGCTTGTGACCAAATGTAGTTTTTACTAGTGTCCCTGTTGGAGAGTCAAAGTCAGAGCTACAATAGAAACTGGTGACTGGCTGCTGAAGCAGGGATTGGGAGGGCAGATGGGAGCCCAGCTCCGCGTAGAACAGGAAAACTGGCATTCTGATGAGAGCCGTTTGCACATGTGGAGGAAGAAGCCACAACTGATGAGAAACTGCGAGTCTAGGTACTGAACAATGGCAAAGAAGGTAGAGGGGCAGGTCAACTTTCAGGAGCTAAATAAAGGTCAAGTTGATGCTGTCCACCAAGAGAGTGAAAGAGGTGGTTTTTCTTTTCTTTTTTTTTGAAACCTTCATGTCCACTCTGTTCCTCCTCTTGTTCCCAGTAACCCCCATTCAGGCGGGTGGTTTGGAGTTTGGAAAGTTTCGTCTTTGTGCACTATCTTGGAGGTTTTTAGTCCTAGCACTTGTCAGGGGTTGCTGGGCAAGTCCAGGGTGTCCAGGAAGGCATTGGGTCCACCATTGATCTGGTGTAGTGTGAGGGCACAGGGAGCTGTGTACATTTCACCATTAAGTACAGTACACCAGGCCTCACTGGGTCCTGCTGTATAGGCCAGCAGCAACTGCAGTGCAGCCCTATGCAATCTGAGGGGCTGACAGCCATAGTTGGAAGGGGTGGCAGCTTGGGGGAAATTAGACTTTGTAGTGACCAGACCTGAATCACTCCTCCTGATGGTGATGGACACAGTACCCTGGTGCCCAAGGATTGGGGACTCAGGAGATCCAAGTGCTTCCCAGAGTCTTCTGGGAAGACTGAATGTCTTTAATTCCCTTCCAAAAGTGGCACATTAGAGTATGTTCATTCCCAGCATCACATACTTATTTCACTTTTTTTCCTCACCAAATAAAGCTGATAGGAAAAATTGTTTCAACTGTTGGTTTCAGAAACACTCCAGAGTATATCCAGTAATTTTGGGGTGTTGTGAAGTCTTACCCTTAAAATCCTAAAAGATGTGCTTTAGTATAAGTACACCATATGCTATTTGGAGTTTTTTTTAAACTGGAGAATCAATATGTGCAACAGAGATCAGAGTAATGGAGAGAAATAGGCACTAAAATTTGTTTTGCTTCATTAATTTTTCCTGTCCTTACCCTACTTGAATTCATTAACTTGGGATTTTTTCATTCCCTGAATAACTGAAGGAAACCATTTCTTTGATGAGAGCCTTGCTTAGTAAGTTTTTACTTAGTGTTTATTTTTAACAAAAAAAAATCTCCTTGTGGCTATTGAATTGATTCAGTAGTATTAAGTGAGAGAAGTTAGAGATGTTTTTAGAATGTAAAATCATTTCTGGAAATATATATATACACACACACACATACATACATACATACATATATATATATGTTAGTGATTTTTAAAAAATGTTACCTGGTTTTCTATTCTAAGAAAAATTTTTGTAAGCAGTTGGTAAATCTGTGAAAGTTATATGCATGTCCTTAATACTATTTCTGTAGGTGTTTTTTAAAAGAGACTAGGTCTCACTGTGTTGCCTGGGGTAGTCCCGAACCTATGGACTCAAGTGATCCCTAACCTCAGCCTCCCAGGTAGCTGGTATTACAGGCACGTGTCACCACACCTGGTTATTTTTTAAAGACTAGGTCTCACTATGTTGCCCTGGGTAGTCTTGAACCTGCGGACTCAAGTGATCCCTGGCCTCAGCCTCCCAGCACTGGGATTACAGGTGCATGCCACTGTACCCGACTTATTTCTGTAGGTTTTGAAAGTTTGAAGTTATGTAAAAGTTAAAAGACAGAAAAAAATTTCCTTGCTAAGGTTTCAGCCAGTTTCTTTACCTGCACTCAGTAGCCAGAGGAACTCATTCCAGTGACTGATCATTGACATAATTTGATTCTGTGGTAAGAATTGTAGCACCTCTCAGGACTAGGACACAAACAGTAGGTTTGTGGTCTTAACTCAGACATGAGACTCTTTGGAATGGAAACTCCCAGTAATTAAAAAAAAAAAAAATCATTGTCTTTTGTTAGTGACCCACATTTACAATTTGGATTTCAATAAATCCAAATTTATTGGTGTCTGTTTATCTTCAGCTTGCATCAAGGAATAATAGTTTTTAACTTTATTTGAGTATAGTTTTTATACTATATATAGTATATATAATATATATAGTTTTTATACTATATAGTCTCTTATATAGTTTAGTCTCTACTATTTTACACAGAGTTGAATGCTTTTAGAGTTGTGTTATTGTGGAACCCAAAATCTAGAGCTTAGGTTATGTGATTGTAAGTCATGTAGTGCCTGAATACTTAATTACTGTAATTAATTCACAGTTCTCTGTATACACATCAGCACATTTTTTAAATGAAAAGATGCTATTCTGTGTATTAGTTTGAGGGAATGAGTCTGAGTTTAGTTAGATGTTAAGATTAAATTGTCTTTGATACTTGTTGATTTGATTGCTTTCTGAGTAACATAAACACATGTTGTAAATTCGTTGCTGATACAGCTAAGTGAAGTTTTGGGACATACTTCCTCATGTTGCCAAGTTCTAAAGTTGACTAAATTGAATTGATTCATTCTAATCAGCAGCCACATGCTTATTTCTCCAATTTACGACTTACAGTTGTTTTTTTTTCAACCCCCTGAACCAACCATATATGTTTCCCATATTTGCATTATTTTACCGTTGATTTAAAAGCAACATGAGGGTTTTTCATACTGTTTTTGTATCAAATTTCTGTACCTGATATTTCTTGTCCTTACTAAACAGTGACTTTCCCAAAAGATTTTTGGGTGCATGGTGGGGGAGGGAAAAGTGGAAGACTACAGTTAATTTTGTGGATCAAAAAAATAAAGCTTTTCTCCCCCCCCCCTTCATTCCTCTAGGTAAATAACCTCCCTCTTATTTTTTAACCTGCTAGTGATTTACTAGGTTTGATAGGACTCAGTTGTTACTCCTCACTCAGCACAGTACCATTTTTTACAGTGACTTAGGGGAACTAGCTGCTATTCCAGCTGCGTACAGAGGACCCATGTAAAGCAAGGTTCAGCATATAAACCTCACTCTTTTAGCATCAATAAATCAAACCAGTCTTTTGTCATCCATCAAAAGCCTGTACTTGCCTTTGTAAAGCTTCAGAAAGAATCGATTCTTCTGTTAATGAAAATACACCCCTAGATGTCTGATGCACGTAATTTTTTTTTTTTTTTTTAATGACTAGGTCTCGCTCTCGCTATTTTTTGCCCATGGAAACGCAGGCTTATGTTGCCTGGGGTACTACAGACTCAAGCTTCCCAGGTAGCTGGGATTACAGGCGAGCGCCACCACGCCCAGCTAATTTTTTGGAACTAAGCCTCGCTACATTGCCCGTGGGCGGGACTTGAACTGTGACCCTGGGTCTCTGCCGCAGCTTCCTAGGCTGCTGCTTACAGGCACATGCCACCGTGCCTGGCTAATGCACGTTTTTGTTAGAATAAAAGATAGAGCCACTCCTTTTTTGAACCCTTATGGGTTTATAGACTTGTGAAGATGTTCATTTTAATGATCTGTAAAGAGTTAGGTTTTACTCTTGATTTGAAATATACAAAAATAACAATATCCAATAGCTATTATTTGTATGTGATTTTATTATTGTAGATTGATGTTTTGGACCAGGTACTAATACTATATTCCTGCCCTCTCTTTCCTTTATAAAATTTTTAGCCTTATGAAATTATATATGACAATGGGGTAAGATTTTGTATTTGCAGAAATTTTAGGTAAAAGAGGTAGGTGAGAGCTAGATATACTCCACTCTTGGATGTAAACTGGCATTAGTGTAGTTTTGTTAGGAGGCAACTGGAAGACAGGTGCTGTGATTTCAGTAATGTAAGACTTCAGTACAGATTCCACTTAAGTGACAACAGATCTGAATTATTCATGCTGTTTACTGACATTTATATGCACTAATAAAGTGATAGTTTATTTTGAAAAGAACTTTGGGCTAAGTTTTGCTGGCACTTCATTCCCCTTTGTTCATTTGTCAAAAAGTTATTAGGTCTTCTACTACTATCCATGGCTTTGTTTTTTTTTTTTTTTTTATTTGTTTTGTTTTGTTTTTGTTGAGACTAGGTCTTGCTATCTTTTTGCCCGTGGAACCGCAGGCTCTCGTTGCCCAGAGTACCACAGACTCAAGCAATCCCCAGCCTCAGCTTCCCAGGTAGCTGGGACTACAGGCAGGCGCCACCACGCCCAACCATTTTTTTGGAACTAGGTCTCACTACGTGCCCCAGGCGGGACTCGAACCGCAATCCCTAGCCCTGGCCGCTTCATAGGCTGAAGCTTACAAGCACGAGCCACCGTGCCCGGCCTCCCATGGCTTTGTTTGACTGCTTTTTCTCAGTTACTGAGTTGCTGATTTGGTAAGATTGTTTGGATTTTCTTTGTCATCCTCAAAGGTTCCAAAGGTGACAGAACAATTTTCAGTGTCATAAATTACTAATGGCACTTTGCAAGTACTTAATAACAACTAAAGTGTAAAAGAAACTTTATTATGATTATTGAGTAATTGAAATGTGACTGGTGTGGTTGAGGAACAACTGAACTTTCCATTTGTTTAAATAGTCACATGTAGCAGTATAGTTTTGTGCATATGAACTTTGCATTATCGCGATTCTGTAGTGTTACATTGAATATCATAAGTCAAGGTTTCAAAAAAAGTGATACCACTGTGATTTTCCTTAAACTGAATAGCTAAATACTTCCAGAAGTCAATACTGTTGATTTTTTTCCCCCCATGAAATAAATGAACCACTGTCTATCATTATCTTTTCCAGTTTTTATATTGGAGAAGTGCTGACATTTTCTCTCACCTGTTTAGTGTATGGCACTTACTAAAACTTTAGATGAACAATGTATTTAGTATTGTATTAGTATATTGTATTACAGGTTATTGAATTATAGATTATATTGTATTTTGTTATAGGTCATTGTTTTATAGGTTTGTTTAGGTCTCTCTCTTCTTTGAGATTAGGTCTCACTATGTTGCCCAGGGTTTTCTTGAAGCTGTGGACTCAAGTGATCCCTAGCCTCAGTCTCCCAGGTAGCTGGGATTAGAGGAGCGTGCCACCGTGCCCGGCTATGCTTTCAGGTTTCTTCTTTTAGAGAAACTGCTTTAGTGACTTGGTTATTTATTGCCTAGTATCTATAGGAAGATAATCAACTTTTGCTTTACTTAAAGTTGTAGCTTTTTGTCTTTTATACCAAATGTTTTTTCACTATTTCCCATATTGTCACTTATACCTTTGTTAGAAAAATTTTCTGCCTGCAAATATTCTTTAGACATTTCATATGCAGATAAATTTGTGATTATTCATATTACAAAACTATTCTAGCTTTTCAAGGTTCTTAAGGGTTCCTTGACCTGACTTTTCTAAGGTTTATCATTTACTTTACGTTATTCAGGTTGTCAGTTAAAGGTGAATGAGAGTGTGCTGGGCACGGTGGCTCGTGCCTGTAAGCTTCAGCTTATGAAACGGCCGGAGCTTAGGGATCGCGGTTCGAGTCCCACCTGGGGCCTGTAGCGAGACCTAGTTCCAGAAAAATAGCTGGGCGTGGTGACGCGTGCCTGTAGTCCCAGCTACCTGGGAAGCTGAGGCTGGGGATTGCTTGAGTCTGTGGTACCCCGGGCAACGAGAGCCTGCGGTCCCACCGGCAAAAATAGCGAAACCTAGCCTCAAAAAAAAAAAAAAGGTGAATGAGAGTGAAACTGTGTTCATTAATAAGTAATTTGATTGTGCAGCAAAAAATTTCATGCATTGAATGAAATGTAGACATCCTTGTCCTAAGAAACTGGCTAATTTTCTATGAACTGATAAGCTATCTCCTTACATGTTTTAAGGTACCTCAGTTTGCTTGTTTGTTTTATGGTCGCAAGAGAACTGTTTTTATGGATTGATTATTATTCTATTACTAACATTTGAGAAAATTCCTTATGTATTCTAGATACAAGTAGTTTTCAGAAATACGCTTTATGGAGATTTTCTCTGTGGTTTGTCTTTGCATTAATAGTGACGCTTGAAGAGAAGTTCTTTGTAAATTTTTTTCATTCATTTGTTCTGTTTTGTTTTAAAGGTTTTAAAAGATTATTCTTTCATAGGTTTTGAAATAGTTTTTTTCAAGACATTTGAGATTTATGAATTATTTTATGGTTTGAGGTGTGGGTCCAACCTTATTCTAGCACTAATAGGTGAAAAAGCTATCCTTTACCCATGGCATGCCAGTTACCCATGTATATATATTTTTTTCTGTACTCTGTTGCATTGATTTGTTTGTCTTTATGGCAATGCCTCACTCTCAGATACTGAAGCTTAATCATAATTCTTGAAATCAGGTTGTTGTTAGCTCGACTTTATTTTTACTCAAAGTTGTTTTGACTATAAATTCTCTTCCTTTCAGTATAAGCTTTGTTGATTTCTACAAAAAAGCTTGGTAAGTTTGTGATTGGGCTGTTAATCTGTAATTTAAGGAGAAGTTACATTTTAACAGTGTTATTAAGTCTTTTGATCAGTGATCAAGATTTATCTCTTCATTTTATGTATTTAATTTCCGTCTAGTACATTATATTTCTTATATACCTTTCACATAGTTTTATCCTTAAACATTTAATACTTTTGATGTTGTTATAATACTGTTTATATTTTTCCCATTTCCTATTATTTGTTTATTGATTCTTTGCTGTATCCTCTAACCTTGGTAAAGTACATTTTGGTTCTGTAGCTTTATTATTGTTACATTGGGTTCTTCTACATAAACAGTCATGTTTTCTGTGAAAACGAGTTTTACTGCTTTCTCTCCAATCTGGATTCCCCTCCTGCCCCCTTTTTTGGTTGTCCTGGCTAGCCCTTTCAGAACAATATTAAAATGGAAGTAGTGAGAACAAATAAATAGGAGGTTAGTTGTGGGTTTTTCAATAGATTATTTAGGTTAGGTTGTTCCTTTTATTGTGTTTTTGCTAATAGGTTTTTTCAAGAATGAATGTTACAATTTATAAAATGCTTATTCTATATCTATTGAGTTGATCTGATCATTTTCCTTTTTTAATTCATCTAGTTAATATAGTAATTGGTTTTCAAATTTATTTTATTAAACTTTTATTAAATTTATGGACAATTGCTTTTTAAATTAAATTATTTTTAATTTTTTTATTTTTCAAAGCGATATACATATGTGTATGTATACATACATGCATACATGCATACATACATACATACATACATATATATTTTTTATATTACCCCAGGGTTCTCTCACCACCTTATCACCTGTGAACCATCTTAATCTCTTGTGCCCATCCCTTCCCCTGATTTTACCCAGTTTTTAAATTTTAAACTAGTCCTAATTGGTTTTCAGATGTTAAACTAATTCTGCATTTTGGGGGATAGTCCTCATTTTATGATGCATTATTTTAATTGTTAAATGTATTCAGTTTGATGAATTTTGTTTAGAATTTTTCATCTGTGTTCATTGTGATATTATTAATCATAGTATTCTTACCTTGTAATGTTTTATTTTGCTCCTGTTATTAGAATAAATTAACCTTAGGGAATGAGTTGGGAAATATTCCCTTCACTTCAATTGCTTGTAAGAGTTTGTTTAAAATTAGTATTATTTCTTACTTAAATGTATATTAGTGTTCACCAGTGAAACCACTTTTTATGCTGAAGTTTTCTTCAGAGGGTTTTAACTACAAATACAATTGCTTTTAATAAAAATACCGTGATACTTAAAAAATTAACTATTTCTTCTTGTGTGAGTTTTACTGACTTTTCCCCGCTTCTGTGTCCTCTATTTTATGCAACTTGTCATATTTATGGTATAAAGTTGTTTATAGAATTCCATTGTGTTTTAATAATATTTATAAGTGTAGTGCTTATACATGTTATTTCTGATATTAGTAATTGGAATCTTCCCTTTTTCTGGTCAGTCTGACTTGAGGTTTAATATATTATTATTTCAAAGAATTGGTTTTCTGTTTCATTTCTTTTGTCTTGTTTTTCTGCCATATATATATTTGTTTTCTTTTTGATTTTTATTATTCCTCTTTTCTGTGTATCCCTGAGATTAATATTTTCTTCATTCTGTTTTCTATAGCAGAAATTGAATTTATTGGCTTAGATCTTTGTTTTTAATAAGATGTTTAATGCTATAAATGCTTCAGCAGCAACTGACAGATCCTGTTTCTGTTTTAATGTCCTTTCCTACTAATTATAACATCTGCTTTAGTTCTGGGTTGATTGTTGGCTTAGTGTCCTTCCAGACTTTTATAAAAAAACAAACACCAAAGTCTAGGTAGCTTAGACAGAACAGAAAATTATCTCTCAACTTCTTGAGCCTGAAAGTCCAAAATAAGAGTGTCAGTATGCTCAAAGATGGCTTTGTGATGGACCACAGATTTCTCATTGTATCCCCACAGGCCGGAAGTGACCAAGATAGGTGGCATTTCTTTTATAAGAGCATTATTACCATTCATAAGGGCTCCATCCTCACCAGCCTCATCACCTCTGCAAACATCTTACTATTGATAACATTACCTTTGGTGGTTAGGGTTTCAGCATAAGAATTTGGACTGATACACAATCTGGTACACAGATATTCAGGACACAGCAATACAGCAATTATAAGTCATATATTCTTATTTTGGGTTGTGTTTTTCTACTTCTTTATGTGCCTGATAATGTTTGTTTGGATGCCAGATATGTTTTTTTTTTGGTTTGTTTGTTTTTTTTTTTGTTTTTTTTTCTTTTAAAAGAGTCTAGGTCTTGCTATATTGCCCTGGGTTGTCTTGAACCCGCGGACTCAAGTGATCCCTAGCCTCAGCCTCCCAGGTAGCTGGGATTACAGGCATGTGCCACCACGCCCGCCTAGATGTGGTAAATTTTACCTTGTTTAGTGCTGGGCATTTTTTGTCTACCTACAAATCTTGAACTTTGTTCTGGGATGTAGTTATCTTACTTGGAAACAATTTGATCTTTTGGACTTTTGCTTTTATTACATTTAAAAATCTGTTCAGAGGGCTAATTGTTCTCCACTTCTGAAGAAAGATCTTGAGTACTCTACCTTTTTCTTCTGAATTATGATTTTCCTCTGAGTGACCTTTACGATTGGGCACTGTTACCTGCCTTGTGTATATGACAGGTGCTATATACTCTATATTCTTAATTTGTTTAGAGGATTATTGCTTAGTCTCTTTTTTTTTTTTTTTTTTTAAATGTGTGTGCTGATCTGGACTGTTAAACTATCCTGGTAACTCAAAGTGTCAGAATGACAGCTATATACTTTGCAAAGACCAGTGTAAATTGAAAATGTGGGACCTTTGTTCAAATACTAGGATTTCAAAAATGGCAGCAGCAGAGCATTAAACCAAGCACTGAGTACTTCTAAGCTACAGCTGCACAGGTTTGCATGCTCCTGAAGCCGTTGTATCTGCTGGTTTCCACTTTGGTTTGTCTTCCTCTACTGTGGCTTGGAAACTCTCTTTTAAGACAACATGCTGAGATGGCATAGAACTTGTCACCTTTAAGTTTTCCATATTTTTTGCCAACTATCCGAAGTCATGAAAGCTGTTGGTTCATGGCTTTTGTCTGGATTTTTGTGTTGTTTCAAGCAGGAGGATAAATTTGGTTCCTGATAGTCCATGTTGACTAGAAGCAGAAGTTATCTTTAGTGTAAAGATATGATTACATTTATTTTCTGTTAAAGAATCCCTATAGTTTCTGTTCTGTCAAACTGGGATTCCCATATTGGTCGCTGTCTTGGCTCTTTGTTTAGCTGTTTGGGGTAAAATCTGTTTTGTTTCATCTGCTGATCTCTTTTCCACTCTTCATTTCTCAGCTAGAGAGTCTTGAAGTGGAAGCAAATTTTCTAGTAACCATCAACTCATTTTCTGAATTGTACCACTTGATTTCAAGCAAGTGTTGTCAGCTTCCTGCTTGAAATAACTCTGCCCTGATTCATCTCCATGCTGCATTTAAATGAAAACTGCAAATGGGTGAGAACAGTTTACTTTTCCCAACCTTCTTCAAAATACATCTCCATGCAGTGCAGTTTGGTCAGTGTTTGTGTAGCAAGGTATTAACAGACTTTCACATATGCTCTACCCGGTTAGCAAGAATATGCAGTGACACAAAAATGAATTTGTCGAGTTTTATGGCTTCATGATCTATTGTACAATATTTAATCCTGCTGCAGTGTTATTAAGTCATTTTTCATCTCCCCTCAAATTAATGTTGACGTTCTATTACTGGATTTGTTCTTGTTCTCAGATTAAAACATAAAGGAAAAAGTCTTCCCTGCTACAATATTAAAATTAATTGTTGAGTAAGCGGTGCCTGGGCTTGGTGAAGTAGAATCCTCCTAGAAAAATTACGAATTTATTTCTCTGCTTTCTTCTTGTTCTGCACACACACAAAAGGAAAAGCACAATTGGAATATACTTCAAAGAACATGGTGAGAGTATATGGAAAAGAGGTAAATTTGAAATATAAAAGATTTTCCTAAAAGGGAAGTTGGTAAATCAGGGACTTGAGTCTGAGGGATTCACATAATGTTTTCAGCCTAGAAACTGGTAGGTATGATAGTGGTAGTAGATTTAGAGGTAGGATTTGGACTTACTTATAAGCTACTATGCTTATAAGATTAACATTAATTCTATTTTGAGTAAATAGAGGCACTTTAAAAAAAAAAAAAAACCTCAGGGAACCACAACTGTAGTGCTTTTCAGATCAGGGTAATGTGGGCGGGGATCAGGGACTCAGGGACAGGAAGAGAGCTGTTGTTTGAAAAATAAGACTAAATGATGCTTTAACAAAAAGAATTGTCTTATTTTAGATACAGAAAGAATGATATCCGCATGGTAATAATATAACAATGGACTAGAGACATACAAAAGAAAAATAAAAAGCAAACAAACAAGAAGACAAAAAATGCAATAATCTTCAGAGAATGACCTGGTAAAATCATTCATTTGGAAAAGGTAGATAGGCACATGGAATAAGAAGCAACAGAAATATTAAAAAAAAAAAACAACTCAAAAACATAAATAAAAAGAGAAAAATGCATTATATCACGAATTGCCATAAATGTAAAAGATCGGAACTCACCAGTCAAAAGGTACAGAATGACTTGGATGGGTAAAAGCAGGATTAATTTATATCACACATGCAAGAGATCTCTATCAGATTAAAAGATGTGTACCATAGGCAGGCAAAGGTTGAAGTAAGATGTTTCATACTGATTACACAGAAAAAAACAAGAGTTATTTTCATAACATAAAATATAAATAGATGTAATTCTATTTTAGATACAATTTAGCCAAAACGATAAAACAACAAACTCCAAACAATAAATCAAATTTAATAGGAGACAAAACACTAACAATGATCCACCAAGAAGGTAAAACTGTCATTCATGTTTACACACCCAAAATGTGTACCTAAATTATAAAACAATTATTAGTACACTAAGGGGAGACATTGACAGGGATACAATAATAATAGAGGATCTTAACATACCACTTACACCAACGGATAGATCGTTAAGCTTGTGAATACTTAACATGAAAAATGTTTAAGTTAACCAAAATCAAAGTTGAAATAGAAAATTACCTGGAGATCAGTGTAAGTGAAGAGATGAGCTATTAGATCCAATGGCATCCAGCAAAAGCAGTACTGAGAGCAGTTTGTAAACATTATAGGTCTACATCTTTCATTTTATTTGATTAACAAAGAAATCAAAGTTGAAATAAAAGTTACCTGAGACCAATGAAAATGAAAAGATGAGCTATCAGATCTAGTGGGTTAAAGCAAAAGCGGTGTTAAGGAGAAATTCATAAATAATAACAGAGAACAAGAGATAACCAAATTGGTAAACAATAGAAAAAACAAATAATCTAACCTTGTATCTAAGGAATTAGAGAAAGACAAAGCAAAATAAAGCCAAAAGTTAGCAGAAGTAAGAAAATAATAAGAATTAGGACAAATAAATGAAACAGAAACCAAAAGGGTAATATAAACAGTATCTTAACAAAGGAGAAATCAAAACCACATGGTCATATGAATAGAAAGCACTTTTCAGGTTTTGAATACCCATTTATGACAAAAATTCTCCATGAAATGGACACAGGACAGATATCAATAAAGATCATGTATAATAAACCCACAGCATAGCATGGTAGTCAATTGTGACTTTTCACCTTTGTGTGGAAGCTTTTGCCCTAAGATTAAAAGCAAGGCAAGGATTACTGCTGCTCTCACTTTTAACTACTGTTTAAATTTTGGAAGTCTTTTGTCAGAGTAGTTAGGCAAGAAAAGGATGGAAAAGAAATATAAGTAGGAAAAGAAGAAGTATAGCTATCATTTGCAGATGTGATAATATACATAGGAAATTACTGGAAATAAATAGATACAGTGAAGCAACAGGATACAAAACCAGTACACAAAAATACGAAAAATATGTTACATTTGTGTTTACAAGTTAGAGGAAAGGGAAATTAAGAAAACAATTTCATTTACAATCACATCATAAAGAATAATATATCTGGGAATAAATATAAAGGATGTGAAAGATTAGTAGATCGGGCAAACTATAAGACATTGTTAAAAGAAACAGAAGACATCAAGAAATGAAAAGCTTTCCCATGTTCATAGACTGGAAGAATAAACTGTTAAAATGGCCACATTACTAAATTCAGCATCTTTTTACTGCTACTTCCACATACTTATAAAAATGACTTAAAATACAAAAAATTCAATTATCACCTAGACCGTAAATGATATCCCCCCCAAACCTACCAGAAGATTCAACATCAGTTTTCCTTATTCTACCTTCCTCAACTAGCCTCTTAAAGGTTATTGCACTGCTTGCATTATATTTTTATTTAATTTATACTCATTTATTTATATTTATAATCACAAAAAGTAAAAATTGCATATATCCGAAATAAAAGACCGGTGAATTAGGAATTTTTGTTGGCATTTAAACGTTGCTGACTTTTTTGTATCAGTTAAATTTTGGCAAGCAATCATCATAAAAAAATGACCAACTCATCCTGTTAAAAATATTTGTGATGGCATTCCTTTATTTTTCATTTAGCAGTTTTGTGACAGTCCTTCCTGATAAATGACTAACTTCTTCGAGTTTAGATGTCAGGCTTTCTATCTTTCTGCATTCATTTGATCTAATAATTGTGAGCCATCTTACTGTGTTAATTTTCTTTGTCTTCAAGGGTAGAGTGTGTGAAAAATTCCCAACTGTATTCTTTGAAAGATGAAAGCAGGCTACAGTGGTGGTATCTCTGTATCTTGTTCTTTCTTGAAAGATGATTCATGTGCTTCTTTGGACAATGCAGTGAGAAAATTCAAGACAGTTCCATCATTTTCCTTTTTTTTTTTTTTTTACAGTACTGAGATATAATTAATGAATGATAGTAATTGTACAGCTTCCCAAGATGTTGATATGGCATGTGTTTAAAGACACAGGAAAATAAGATCACTAAACTTCTATAATGTGTCTTGAATTTATGTAAATGAGTTCAGTGAACCAATGTGGCAATAGCGCATGAACTTTTCAGTGACTGTAAGAAAGAATAATGACCAGTAAATATCAATTCTTATAATTAGTTACAACCACCAAGAAAGAAAATGAAACCTAAAATTGTATCTGCTGAATTGAGGGTTAAGTTTTTGAGCTAAAACTTTGTAGGTCTCCTTCCCACTGTAGATACGACAAACAGAAATGTTTATCAGTGGTAGAACCATCATGGGTGGAGTATGAGATGCATGCTGTTTTAGCTCCCATGTTCACCCAGTTGGTGTCAGAGAGCAAATTAGAAGTTTGAATCCCAATCATATATTTGGGCTCTTCTTTAGTTGTTGATTGTGCAGAGACTTTCAAGCAACTTTTGAATTTATTTAATTACATAATTTGAACAAAGCAGTGTCATCTTTGATATGTTTCTAATTGTAGGTTGGCAGAAACTTTGACTTAAATATTTGTTTAAAATTTCTTTTGAAAATTGAACTTCCATATTCCAGCAGCCACATGTCCAGCGCAGTTACGGTCTTTGAGAGGGAACTTCTCTTTCACATAGTGAGCTAGTTGTCATTATCTCCCTTTTGAGAACAATGGAAATGCTAGGACTTGGTCAGTTAGTTTTCAGAAGGTATTGCTGCATATATTTGTGTATCTGCTGCAGCAATTGTACTTTTTAATTCTCAACAAGTTGACTGAAAATTGAAAAAATTTTTAAAGGGTTGTTTGAGTTGTCACTGCTAAATTGTGTGATACTTCTAGTACTTTAGTTTCATTCCTCTTCGAAGTTTCTGTATTTGTAAAGAGATCTATAAGCTAGGTAGCCAGCATTTAATTGAGTAGTTAGGCATATATGAGACACTGGAAGAGTGTCATATTCAAGGGAATTGTTTTGTTTAAAGAAAAGCAAAACCTCCTTAATTTTCTTGTAATGACCCTCAGTTTCACAAATATATATATATATATATATATATATATATATTTTTTTTTTTTTTTCTTCACATGCACACACAACTTAGGCCAGGGATAGGAAATCATAGCTATAACAATCTTGGCCCATAAAAATGTAAATTTATTTGGAATTCTTATTCTAGTACTTTAATTTTCAAGGTAGTAAAAATCATCAAAGTTTAGATTTGTGTTACCATTTAAGTTGTTCCACCAACAGAGCAAACCATTAGTTAGCAGTTTTAGAAGGAAAAAATTAGAAGAGATTAAGAATAGTTCAATTAAAAACAACTAAGTGTCCAAGGCCATATGAATAAATTGGGCATATATGTCATGCACACAGTGTGGAGTACTACTTAGCTGGAGAAAAGATGCACTCGCCATTTGTGGCAACATGAATGGACCTAGAGGGAATAATGCTAAGCAAAATAAGTTCAAAGGAGAAACACAGAATTTCACTGTTAAGTGCAATACAGAGAAAGAAAAACAGGGGTCAGACAGGACCAAACCAATAACAAATACTAGAAGTCTGACTGTATAGTTGAGGCTACCTTGTGGAGCATGGAGAGCAGAGTGTGGTAGACTGTGGGTGCTTTGGTGGTGGTTGTGATGTGACATCTGAAAAACTGAGTCTGTACCTTGAATTATAACATATAACAGTTATTGGTGAATAGGTGGTAAAGGCAAGTGGGACTAAAGAGACAAATCTGAGAAATTGTAAAGCTATGTAAAAAATCTGCTTTTTAAAACATTTTGGCCTCAACCCCTGAATTCTCTTGTAACCTCAGACCTGTCTATCCATCTAACAAATCTTTATTTATTGAGTACCTGTTAGGCTTTTGTAAAGACATTGTGCTGATGATATCTCTAGGCTAATATTGATAACTGCCCTTCAGGGGCATTTGATTTTTAATAGGAAACACAAAGTAAAGAATGTATCATGTGTTTGATTTGGCTTGTGGTGTTTTAAAACTAGGGCCATTTCACATAAATTTGGAATATTTGACTTTTCTATATAACTCCAGTTATGGCTGGAGTTTACTGCCCCTCTACACTGGCAGGGATTCTTGAATTTCCAACAGACTCACTACTTCCCTGTTCTGAGCCTGCCTCATTTTACTTGCTTAAGTTCACTGTCCAGTTCCAGTAGACATTAGAGTTTGTAACCTGTGCCCTTAAGTGACTGGCTCAGATAGAATTGTTCAGCTACTACCTGAACAATTTAAACCGACTTGGTGGTGGTAGCGGTGATTTAATGTTATTTTAGGGACCAACAATTGTGCTTATAGTAAACTGCTATCAGTATCATCTGTGCACAAGAAATATCTTGTCACTTTCAGAAGTGAAGAAATAACTTCATCAACCTCCTTAATGAGATGGATAGACAGCTTGCCCTCAGTTGTACCTTTGTTATCCTTAGCATAGTGGATTAAAAGTGTGTTTTTATTAAAACCTCCTGAATTCTCTGTCCAGCTCTACATTTTTTCTTTATCAATTACTTTGCGAATATTATCAATTACTCTAGCCAAGAAAATTGAATCATACAAACAAGAGATGAATTTCTAAAGAAATCAGGAATATTTTAGTAGCTAACCATCATATTTTACCAGAAAGGAAGATTCCCTCTCATAGAATAAACCACATAATAGCCATATGGTTGAAGGACACACTTTCCTTTTTCTCAACATGTAGCTAAATCTGTGGGAAAAAAAATCTAAAATGTTTTACTAAAATGTCCCAGGACTGGGGCATATGAAGATAATTAACATACAGTCCCATTCAGACAGCTTATGATGTATCTGTTTTAAAATTTACTGATGAATCTAAGTTAGTGATTTATCTCAGAGAAAAAGTGCCAGAGAAGATATTTAGGAATATTTAGATGGAATGGAATTAGATTTTGCTACCTGCTGGCTGAGTTTGAAATTTAAACTCAGGTCTACATATTGTTAATACTCATAGAAAGGGAGGGGAAATAAAGTGAATGGCCAGTAGATTTATACCTGTACTCAGAGGTTACAGGAGATAGTGTTTCTAAATTTTGAAGAAATAGATGAGAGTTCTGAATTTGCTCAAAAACTGTCCCAGTAAATCATATCTAGCACTTTCTAACTGGTAGCTATATTGCTTAAAAGTTCACAAATGAGTAATAGAAAAAAATAATTTGTTTTGTAGAAATTTAAAATATTACCTTAGAGTGCTGCTGAAAAAAATGAGGACACTTGTATATGTGTTATTGAAACTGTATAATCTAAACCTGTAGACTTAAATAAAAATAAGAACTGTCTACGTTGCAATTGTTTACTTTCAAATGGCAGTCACCTACAAAATTTTTGAAAATTCTGAAATCCTTGTAAACTACTTCAGATTGAATCTGATTTTTAAGACTGTCCTGAGGCAGACCTTCTGAGACTATTTACTTGCACTTTGTTTAGCCAGGATTAAGAGGAAAGGACAACCAGATACGTTAGGTGATACTCTGATTCTTACTGGACAGACAGAGATCCAGAGACCCAGGGTTGTGATTTCTTTGGTGTCACTGTATAAGTTAGACTTGCACTGTATAAGTTAGACTTGTTTTGGTAAAACTTTTTAATGGTCCATTAAAAATAAAATATTAATTTTTCAGTAAGTTGGGGAATTAATGAAAAGTTTCCATAGTAATATTTATCTTTGCCTTCACACAGCTGCATTATTACCCTATCGGACTGTGTGATTAATGCTTTTTCCTGATAATCATAGACACACATAAGATTCTTTCTGTATCACTGGGTATGAACTTTAATGTTGCTTTCCCAGTAAGCTGTGTAAATATGTGGTCTCAATATGTATTTCCAATTTGACCTTTATACTTTCTATCCCTGCCAAACTTTGTCCTTGCTGTGGTATCTTGCTACATCTGTTGCAAACTCTTTATACCACCCCTCCCCTGCCAGAAATGTCACTGCTCTAAATTTGTTTTATTTTGTCATTTTGTTTCTCCATTCCTGACATTCTGCATTATTTTTCCCTGTGTAATTCAAGCTGTTCATTCTCTCAATAGTTTCTAACCTTACTGTTTTTTTTTTTTTTCAGAATTAAAATGTACTACTGTCTAAATACTTTTTGTAGTTTTGTAGCTTCATGCCTCCTTTGAAGCTAGTCCTTATTCTGAAATGTTTTTTTATTGATTTGGTTTTGTATTTCTTATAACAAATTTTTGTATTTTCTCATTTAAGAATTTGGACTGAACTTAGATTGTTCGTTCTTCCCTTCTTTCCCTCCAACATTTACTGAATATGCTCATGTCAGGGACTATTTAGATGGTGAGAAGCTTGCAATTTTTTGGGTCATTTTCATTCATTTCACAGATACTTACCTGAGCACTTATGTGTACTAGGCACTATCTTAAGCATTCCTATCTTAAGCACTGGGAATGGAATAGAAGTGAGACTGACAAAGTCTGTACCTTTAAGTGTTCTTGTAGGAGGAGAGATAAATATATAAGTTTATAAACATCAAATGGTGATGAATGCTATGGAGAATAAGAATAAAGGAAGAAGAGTATTGAGAGGTATAAATGTTGTGGAGAATAAGAATAAAGGAAGAAGAGTAGTGGGAGGTATGAATATGTAGGTTTTCAATAGGTAAAGTACAGCCATGTTATCTGGGCAAAGTAAGTTCAGACAGGTGACAGCAAGAGCAAAGGCTGTATGTAAGGCTGAAGAGTATTCCAGATATGTTCAGGAATAGCAAAGATGCCACTATTGACAGTGCAAGAATGGAAAACTAAGACTGGTAAAAGATGGAGTCAAGAGGCTTCCTTCCATGAGTCATTGAGATGACTAAAGCTTATTGGTTTTAGGAAGAAATTTAACTTTTGATTTGGAGATAGAGTAATCAGCGTAGGGTAAGATTTGCATCATCCCCTGGAAGGACTGATGGAATCAGACTTAATTTTAAAAGGATTATTTAAGCTGCTAAATGGCAGCAAAGGAGGATATAGACCATTTAGAAGATTCTTGCTAATTCAACTTTAAGATCATAGTGTGTGGTCAAAGGCTGTTGAGTTGGAAGGAATTAGAGTTTTGAATTTTCTTTGAAAGTACATCTAATAGGGTGGCTTGTGAGAGCCAGAGATGATGCAGATACTTTGCCTAAGCACCTGGAAGATGGGAATCACCTTATACTGAGATGAAAAAGACTTTAAGTCTAACAGTTTTGATGGGAAAGTGAGGTGTTGGGTTTTGGATATATTGAGATATGATTAGATTGAATACGGGCACCTACGTTTTATTCTATATGTTTCTTTGGAGTTAGCTATTTGCTTGGTTGTAAAACATAACAGTATCTATTTATACATAACCATAAGTTTAGTTTTTTTGTTTGTTTACAGTTCTTATAGCTCACATCTTTCTGCTGCTGAAAATCACTGTTGTTGGAGAATAAGCTGTACTGTTATCAGAAGTAGCTATGTGGTAAATCTGAGAGCCTGTTGCATAATGTTAGTGTTTAGTTTGGTTTTGGGGGTTGAATGTTATTTGAGTGGGTCTAAAGGTCTAAATTCAAAATTGTTTCTCTAAGAAATCTTGTCTGACAGGAGTTCCAAAGAGAAGAAGCAGAAAAAAAAAGTGGAAAAAGGGTTAAAGTTATAATGAAGAAAAATTTTAGTGTTAGACACTAAAATTTTCGGCCGAGCATGGTGGCGCATATACCTGTAGGTGGCAGCCTAGGAAGCCACAGCTAGGGCCAGGGATCACGGTTCGAGTCCCACTGGGGGCATGTAGCAAGACCTAGTCCCCCCCCCCAAAAAATAGCTGGGTGTGGTGGTGTGTGCCTGTAATCTCAGCCACCTGGGAAGCTGAAGCAGGGGGTTCCTTGAGTCTGTGGTGCCCCAGGCAATGTGAGCCTGCAGTTCCATGGGCAAAAATAGCAAGACCTAGTCAAAAAAAAAAAAAAAAAAAAAAAAAAAAAAAAAGATTAAAATTTTCAGTCAGCTGACCCACACCAAATAGTAAGATAAATGAAAGACCTCATACAAGGTACAAACTGATAAAATTTCATAATTCAACAGATAAATGCTTCCAAAAAGAAATTTGAAATCAGATGTTTGACTTAAGGAAATTAAGACAGTTGGATTTTGTTATCATCATTGGATGTTTATGAATCAATGAAGAAAGATCTTCAAATCAGTATGCAACGTGTCAGGGTTTGGAGAGTAAAGTTTTAGAGAGGGTCACCGGAAAGGTCTTTGAAATAAAAATCTGAAGTATGTGAGGGAGTTAGCTTTGTAAAGATCTGGAAGATGACCAGCTAGGCAGAGGGATACAAGTGCAAAGATTGAGAAGCACGAATGTTCTTAATGTAAAAAGCTGCAAGTAAACCAGAACTAGTACACCAGAAAAAGCAAGGGATGGGTAGTAGGAAATGAAACCAAACAGGTTCATGTCATGTAAGGGTGTGTGTTACGATAAGCTTCAGCTTTTTCATTTCTGACAGGTTCTCAGGTGACAGTGATGATCCTGGTACAACACCTTTGTTGCCAACACCTATTAAGGTGAAAAGTCCATTTGCCTGGTGTCCAAAACCCAGAAGTTCAGATAGGGGTTTGTGACAAGGGTTTAGTCTATCAGGCGAAGAAATTTATTATCTGACATACAGTGTTGAAGGGAGAAGTTGTCTTCAAAAGCATCTTATTCCCATACTTCAGGAGGAGGTTTCCTTTTATTTGGAAGACTGGTACATCATGAAATTCAAGGTGTGGAGTCTTTACAGTCACATGGAAGGCTGCTCCTTTTGCACCTGGCACTCTTGGCATACCTCCTGCCCCTTTTTACCATAATTACCATCTTGGGAATAATTGGTTTCACATTTCTGTTAAGACTTTCTGTTAGAGTATCTGCCTCTCTTAAGAGATCAGGGAAAGGAATTTGTATTCCTGGGAGTCAGTTTCTACTTTAGAACTGAGTGTCATTTGATGAAAGATCTCTTTTTAAGTTCTGCAGGTTTGAGTATTTCTGACTGGAGAGAGGGTTATGGAAACCTGCAGAGGTATAAGTGATATCCCTGATTTTTAAAAGCATAAGTTACTGGTTTCTAGAACCCAGCCTCTTGAATCATGGGGAGAAGCAATTCCCTTCTTGTGTCTGTAAAGATTGTTTCTTGTGAAGAAAGATTCTCTTTGGGTTTGTGATTAGTTTTTGATAGAGTATGCTCTACAGCAACTGTACCATTTATTTGGGCCAGAATTTTGCTAGAGTATACTGTATGTCTGATTATTGCAATATTGCAACCTTAATTGGGGAAATATTTTCATATGCCCTTGTTTTGCTGGATAGTGGCATATTTTAAAGGCATGTGGTATATTTTTGTCTTCTGTAAGATTTCATGTAGCAAATATTTGAGTATACGATGTCTGGCATACTTTTCTATTTTCAGATGGTCTTTTGGAAGTTCAGATCTTTTCAAAGATTGTTCAGTCTTAGTTTTACATTTCATAAGTGACATAATGAAATCTTACTAGAAAAAAAGTTTTTGGTTATTAAACTTTTCCTATATTCACACAGTCCATTTGCAAGATAAACAAAGGAAATGTTAAGATTTTCTTGCTCATGGCGATAAATCATGTTTGATAAAGCATTTAAACTTATAAATGGGTGATATGATTTGCATTTTTTAAAAGCATTTTACTGCTCTTCCTGACTGGCTTTCCTTACATTGATTGGGGCTTTTCTTTTAACTTATATAATAAGGTTTGGGACCTTACTAGACCTGACTAGACTAGATTTGGGACCAACATTACTAGACTTTTGAATTCACTCACCCTTGAAGGGCTCTCTTCTGAATTCTAGACTACATTTCCTTTGCTTAGAAAAAGAGAGTTTTGTATCTGCTGCCTATCATGCATCAGCATTTAATTAATCCTCTTTTGCTGTGGAGAGAAAAACAGTGGTGATTTGAGTGTTGTCTGGGCATATAAATAAAGCACAGTGCTACATGTGGATGGAAACTTTGGTATGCTGATGCCCATTTCCTCCTTCCCCAAATTTATTGTTTAAAAATGTTCAGGTTTACAGAAAAGTTAGAAAAGTCAAAAGTGAATATTTTATTTTATACTTACTTAAGCATATATTATACTTAGACCAGTTATTAGAATTTGTGAAATTTATTTTTTCTTCTCTCACTGGAGTATTTTTTGTTGTTGTTGTTATCTTGCTGCACGCAGTTCTAATCATCCTGACATCTTCACCTCTTAATATTCAGCATCCATTTCCTGAGAGTAAGAATATTCTTTCATATTACCACAATGCATGTATTTAATGCACAGTCCCAGGGCTTATACGTTCAGGGTCCTTTCAGTACTTTCTTAGTATACAGTTCTGTTCACATTAACTTAAATTATTCCAAAATACTTTACAGCAGTTTCAAGTTTTTTGTTTTAACCCAGGATCTAGTCAAGGTTCAAGTGCTTGATTCTCTTTATTTTGAAATACAATGACTTCTTTGACATTTCATTTCACTTTTTTTTTCTTTTAAACAAATCCAGTTTTGGACCAGGCACATGTCTTTAATCCCAACCTAAGAAGGGAAACTGAGACTAGGAATCGCTTGTGTCCACAGATTTGAGACATAGCAAGACCTAGTCTCAAAAA
Source organism: Uropsilus gracilis (assembly GCA_004024945.1). Classification (NCBI taxonomy): domain Eukaryota; kingdom Metazoa; phylum Chordata; class Mammalia; order Eulipotyphla; family Talpidae; genus Uropsilus; species Uropsilus gracilis. The sequence continues at coordinate 19,039 of PVHY01005582.1, read as the reverse complement.
AATAGCTGGGTGTGGTGGCGTATGCCTGTAATCCCAGCTACTTGGGAGGCTGAGGTTGAGGATTTCTTGAGTCCGTGGTACCCAGGCAACATAGCAAGACCTAGTCTTTAAGAAAAAAAAAAATCCAGTTTTGTGTAAAGTTTTATGCAATGGCCAACATTCTGGATTTAAACACAATATTAAATTCAGTTTAAGGTTATTTTGCAGGGGGTGGGGGACTAAGAATGTTTTATAGCTGACATGCATTCACAAAGTCAGGTCATTCTACCCTTGCTATAGTAACAGGTAAGTTTGGTCACTTGCTTAAGTTGGTGACCACTAGATTGTTATTGTACACACAGTTTGCTGTCTGTAATAACTAGATACTCTGGAGATTCATGTTTGTGGTTTTTTTTTTTTTTTTTTTCCCCTTACTCCCCAAATAGTCTGGAAATATCTTTTCAATCTAAGGAAAAAACCTGGATATTTATTAGCTTAGCATAGTTTTTTTTAATAGATTGAGTGCGTGTGCACACACACATATATTTTACATCATTGTATACCCTGGGTTGTCCTACCACTGCGTCACCTGTGAATCATCATTTTAATCTCTTGTGCCCATCCCTCCACCAATTTTACCCCTCACCCCACTCTTGTTCTGGGCTTCAGTTCTGTTCACAGTTATATTTAAACTTTATTTCTCCTCTTGTTTGTTTGTTTTTCCTATGATCCCACATATATGGGTGAGATCTCATCCATTTTCTTTCTGGCTTATTTCTGTGAGCATGATTCCTTCTAGTTCCATCCGTGTTATCACACATGCCTCAAATTTGTCATTTTTGAGTGCCGAACAATCTTCTGTCGTGTTTTGGGGCACTTGGGTTTGTTTCCATATCCTGGCTTTTGTAAATAAACATCCAAGTACAGGTGTCCTTTTGAATTAATGTTTTTGTAAACTTTGTATAGATTCCCAGAAGTGGAATTGCTGGATCAAATGATAGTTACATTTGTAAATTTGAGGGTCTTCCACACAGTGGACCAGTTTGCATTCCCACCAGCAGTGTAAAAGTGTTTCTTTCCACATCCTTTTTTTAAAAAAAGAGCCTAGGTCTTGCTGTGTTACCTGGGGTAGTCCTGAACCCATGGACTCAAGTGATCCCCCTAGCATCAGCTTCCCAGGTAGCTGGGATTACAGGTATGTGTTGCCACACCAAGCTATATTATGTTGCCTGGGGCAGTCTCGAACCCACAGACTTGAGATCCCTAGCCTCAGCTTCCCAAGTAGCTGGGGTTACAGGTATGTGCCACTGTGCCTGCCTTCCACAACCATTGTTTTTGATATGGGCCATTCTTTTTTTTGGGGGGTGGGTGGGGGGGAGACTAGGTCTCGCTATTTTTGTCCGTGGAACTGTGGCACTCCTTGCCTGGGTTACCACAGACTCAAGCAATCCCCAGCCTCAGCTTCCCAGGTAGGTGGGATTACAGGCTCATGCCACCACACCCAGCTATTTTTTTTGGAATTAGGTCTCGCTATGGGCCCCAGGTGGGACTCGAACTGATCCCTAGCCCCGGCCTGATATGGGCCATTCTTACTGGTGTGAGATTGTATCTCATTGTGGTTTTGATTTGCTTTTCTCTGATTAAAGTCATGTTGAACATTTTTTTCATATGCCTGTTGATCATTTGTTTTTTCTCTTTGGAGAGGTGTGAAATGTCTTTAGTTCTCCTTCCCATTTTTTGACTGAACTTTTTGCCTTGTTTTTGTTAAGTTGTGTGAGTTCTTTATGGATCTTTGTTATCAGACCCTTATCACTTGTGTGTAGGGCAAAATGTTTTTCCCGTTTGGTTGAGCTTCTTTTTGTTTTGGTTATTGTCTCTTTTGCTGTACAGAAGCTTTTTAATTTGATATAGTCCCACTGTTTTTATTTTCCTTCTTTTTTTTCGTTAGCATTCTAGATGTGTCTTGAAAGAGGTTTCTGACAATGTTTCTTGAAGTATTTTGCTCAAATTTTCCTCCTTCTGTTTTATGGATTCATGTCTTACATCCAAGTCTTGTATGCATTTTGAGTTGGGTTTTGTACATGGTGTGAGGGAATGATCTAGATTCATTTTTTTTTTTGCACGTAGTGATCCAGTTTTCCCAGCACCATTAGTTGAAAAGGCTATCCTTATCCTTGTTCCATTTGCCCCTTTGTCAAAAATTAATTGGCTGTATATGTGTGACTTTATTTCTGGACTTTAAATTCTGTTCCATTGGTCTGTGTATATGTTTTTGTTCCAGTACCAGGCTGTTTTAATTACTATGGTTTTGTAATATAATTTGAAGTCTGGAAGTGTAATATCTCCATTCTTCTTTTGGTCATGAGGGTTTTGGAAATTTGAGATCTTTTATTATTCCATATAAATTTCAGTAATTTTTTTCTCTATATCGTTAAAGAATGTCATTGGAATTTATGTTGGGATCACATTGAATCTGTAGATTACTTTTGGTAGGATGGCCATTTTATAATAACTCTTCTAATCCATGAGCAGGGTATGTCTTCCTGTTTATGTCAAGACATAATTTTTGTCTCTTCTGTATCCCTAAGCATAATGAAAACATATTTAGAAAGTCTTATTCTGTTAAACTTTGGAAACTTTATTTTTTCAAGAAAGATTTCCTTTATCCATATTACTAGTGACATAAGTTCTTTATTATTGTTAACAGTGCTGGTGTAGATCTATCAATTTCCTACTAAAATGTACAAATTTATAGTAAAAATTTTTTTCTGAATATTTAATTGCTTATCTTCAACCTAATCTAATTGAAATTGTCATATTCTTGGGGAGAGCACATTTATGTGACAAAGCACAATATAGTAGTGTTTGGTTTTATTTGGTATGTAATTCTGAACTCTTGGGGGCTGATTATATTCGTATTTTTTTGCAAACGTGGAAATCCTTCTTTTACTAGTGAATGATTGTCACCAGTAGAGAAATGATTAGAATAGGAACCAGTGAGAGAATTTGATTTCTTGCTCTTTGCCTTTTGACACTTAAACTAAATTGTGTTTTTGTGGTTCAAAGAAGTATGTGGTGTGTATTTGGGGGGTGGGGAGGAGATAATTATCTAACTGCTGTTATTATTGAACGATAGAGCCAAGTTATTAAAGTCATTGGAGGAAATTCCTAAAGTTTCTTCAGCAGTCAGGCAACTAACTTTCCATACTGAAAATGAGAAGATAATGATTATTTCTTTGATTTTGTGTTTTCTTACATTGCCTTCTACTCCAAATCACTTAGATTTGGTCGAACACCTGGTGTCTGTCTCTACAAAAATGGGAATATTTATGAGTAGGCTGAATCCGTTCTTAAGTGTCCACTTCTTCAATAGAAAGAGATGACGTATATGAAGCTCAGACATTACTTTTCTCTCAGAAATTGCCTGCCATCGCCACCCTAGCAGCAAAATGACTGATTATGAGTTGGAGTCCTAACATTTTTCACTGTTTCGACATTGTGTACGCAGCAGGATGTAGGGTATTTCTTTATTTCTTCAGTGTCTATATTTATCAAATACAATGTAGGTGCCTTTATAATATTATATATGTGATTTGTAACTCTTACTTTCCAATTTCCATAAATAAGGCATTCCTGCTTAGTTACAAATCAGACTGTATTAAGTAGTTTGTTATATTTTGTGACTCACTAGAGTAATTTGAAACAATGAAAATTTACCAAGAGTGGAAGGGCACATTTTTGCAGGTATTCTTCTGTGCCTTGTTAGTACTTGTTTAGTGACTAGATTCTAATAAGCAGGTTCCTAGCCCAAAATTCCTATCTTAGGGAGGAAGAGTAATCTTAGCAATCATGTTCTAGATTGTTGTCTGTAACTGGTCAGTGATTCTAACTTTAGCCTTTGTTGCTGGTAGTCATGTAACAGTTTAAGTGTGACAATGAAATGAAAGAATAAAAATCAAGGGTAGAAATGGAAAAATGACAGCATTATAATGCTGGAGACACCTGTGTCGAGATACTTCTGATTGATGCTGTATGCTTGGTCAAGGTTGGAAAAGCAGCTGTGACTCTTGGCAGATCCTATTAACCACATTTCTCCCTCCTTTTCATGTGATTTACTTATAAAACTTCTCAACTTTCTTAAAGTGGGCAAACCTTTATTTTCTCCTTTGTAGTCTCCTTTGCAATTGTGAACACAATAGCTGTAGGAGAACTTACTCTTTAAACATTGTTTTTGAATACAGAGCTATCTTTTGCAATGCAAGGTATGTACTGATGAAGTGAATTCTAGATAACCCCATGCTGTTTTTGTGTTTTAATTGAGAAAAGATTCAAAACTAAAATATGGATTTTATTCTGGAAGGTTGCCTGGTGAATGTGCAATGATAGCTATTGCTTAGCCAGATTGTTGATTGGTATACTTTTGCATTTGGCATAAACGTGTTTAAAGAATTCCGTTACTAAATATTTATTGTTAACTACATGTGTTATGTATACTGTGCCTAGTGCTAGAGAAATAAGTTTAAAAAGTCTTTTAATGAACACAAAAAGTAAAAAGAAAGCTAACAAATAAAATGTTTGAAATATCCACAAGTCAGTAATTTTTTTCATAGATCCTAGCACAAAAATTATTTGAATTAAACATTTTTAAGGGAGTGATGAGGAAAAATAAAGACTTTTTAAAAACAGTGAGATTGCTACAGAAAAAAAATTTAGGACAGGTTTTCACAAATAGTAGACTTGTCAGTACCAGTATCAACACAAAATATATACTGCTTTAATTTAATTGGTAGTCTTTATATTATTTGTCTTCAACACAGTTATTTAATCAGCACACATATAATGGGAATAATAGCCACTTATATTTATCATTCCTAAATGATCATAAACTATTGAGTAAATGTTAAATCCTTTTCTTTCTGACTTGTTTGAAACCAAATGATTTTACTGATATATAGACAACCAAATGAAAGTACACAACTTGGGGGGGGGGGTGCAGCTTATTTATATAATAAATAAAATAGTAGATATTATATTAATAAATAAAATGAATATTATATTATTTAAAAAAGTAAATATTTTAAGGGAGACTCTTAGAGACTGGTAACCATCCCACAGAGATACAGTTGGCCAAGTCTAGATTAAAACTTTTATTTTTCTTGGTTTCAGTTATCCCCTTCCCTCCAATTATTATTTTTGTTCAGTTTGATTTGGAAGAACTGTCAAAACTCATTATAAAGAAATTTTTCTTGAAGCATAATGTAAAAGAAAAAAAAATTAAAGGAAAATGTGATTAACTTAGTCACACAATTTTCTGTACATTTCCTCCTCTACATTTTTTTTTTTGCAATGTGTAAATGTGCTTGTGGATTTCTGTAAATGTACATTTTTTTTATTTCTTTGACATTTTATCAGTCATTTCACTTTTTTCCCCCCCAAATTGTTTTGAATTGTTACATATGCCATTGGTCTAATTTTCCCTGCTTGGGGATTGTTCTGGTATTCAGGTTTTCATTACTATACATAAGATAGTATGAATGTTTTTGTCTAGCAATACCTATATGATGTTAATTAGGTTGGGATATATAAAACTGCACAATACAATGTTATATTCATTATAGTCATTTTGTGTTGTTATTTTGCATATAAACAACAGAAAGAGTTCATGTTATTAATGCTATTATTTCCTTTGAGAAAAGTACAATTGCATAGATATAGGCAACATTAAACTTCAAAAATTTTCCAAATTTTCAAATTCCCTTCTTAAAAAAGGGATGAAAGGAAAATAGCAATACATTGAAAGAAAAGGAATCAGAAACTCCTAAAGACTGATTCCTGTCTGTCAGGTAGTTTGGAATTTAGCTATTTCAAATGCACAGTGGTAGAAGAGGAGAGAGTGGAAAAAAAAAAAAGCACTGGCAGTTCATATTCTTACGGGCACAAAAGCATCTAGCTACTGCTGAAGAGGCTGATGCTGGAACAAGATGGGTATGCTGTGTGAAATACTTGTGTGTAGTTTTGTACTTAAGTTAAATGCTTTATTTACTTATGAAGGCCATGCCTACTATTTCATTCTGTCTTTTAAAAGAGTGACTAGCAGGCATGGGGTGAAAATTGTTTTAGATAACCTGAAACTTCTTGGGCAGGTGCACCAAGTTGATGAGAAGAGTTTAATGGTTTCAGTGGATGGTTAACTGAATTGGAAGATTGCTATGTTTGAAACCTTGTTTAAAAATTTAAAAGCACAGGACTGCCCCACTGCCGCCCGCCCCATGATTTTTTTTTTAAAATAATTTATAAATAAACTTCCCCCATGATTATTCGTACTAACTTTTGTGATCTCCAAAAACTGGATTCAGCCAAAATGACCTTCAGTAGATGAATGAATAAATAGAACTGTAGTATACTCCACATGGAATATTATTAAATGTTAAAAAGAAATATTATCAAGCTGCATGTAAATCTGAATGAACCTTAAATGCATATTGTTGTGTGAAACCAACTGGACTGAAAAGGCTACATTTTATATAATTTCAATTATTTCACCTGGAAGTCTAAAATATTGGCATAGAGAACAAGTTACCAAGGATTGGGGTAGGAGAGAGAATAGATGAAGCTGGGGAAATTTTTATGCCTATGAAACAATTCTGATACCAGAATGATTTTAATGACACTATCCATTTGTCAAATCACGTAGAGCTTTATAACACAAAGAGTGTGAATCTTAATGTATGCAAACTAAACCATTTAGGAGATTGAGGTATCCCAGGATGGAACACAGATCAAACAGACATACTGTTATAAATATGACACTTCAGTGGAGGTGGTAGTAGAAAAGTTACTATCCTAAGTGTCTTTGAAAATAAGTGGAATCTGGAAGAATAAAGGCAAAAGACTCACGACAGAATTACTATATCCACTAGATAAAGTTGTTTCTCATAGGGATACAGATTAACAATTCTAATAATCCTATGCATGTTTATTGGAATTGAAAATGAAGCAAATGAAAACTGGTTGAGACCAGGTTTTTCCTCACTGCAGAGCGAAAGTTTATGGGTAAGCAGAGTGAAAGTTTATGGTGGTGAAAGTTTTATCTCTGGTGCTAGATTCGGATTGAATTTGGAGATATCAGTAAGGACTCATGTTCAATATACATTTGAAATCAGGTCGAAAAAGTGGCAAAAGCCTCCAACTTACAAGCCCCAGGTCCGTATCACCAGAGCATAGCAGTTGACACTTAAAATGCAGTTTAACAGGGGAGTTCAACAGGGAAAACGAAAAGTCCTTAAAGCCACAAGTGGCAGTTATTATACCACAGTCACCATTTTCAGTCCCAAAGACACAGTCCAAGATGGTGCCCCTTTGCCCCTCTAAACCTCAACGGTTAGTACTCTGCAAAGTCCAGTCTTTCTCTGGCGTCTTCTCTTTTCTTCTTCTCTCTCCAGTATCCCAAGCTGCTCTACTTCTTCAAGGTGCTTCAGACTTCTTTCACGATTGCTGTTACACAAATCAGCTTTCCAAATTCCTGGCCATCGCCAGGTACCAGCTTTCCAGGCCACCTTATTGCGGCGTCATGCTCTCCACACTGGCCACTCTTCTGCTGGCCACCATGGCCACTCTTCTGGTGGCCATCATAGCTCCTTGTCACCACCAGCTCACTTCCAGAGGACTTCTGCCCAGCTTGGTCACGCAGGCTACTCTTTACCTGCCTGCCATTCTCTTCTCTCCTCTCTGGGAGGCTCTGCTCCCTGCATCCTTCTCCAGATGCCAAAACCTCTGAGCTATCAGCTTCACGTGGTCCCACTCCTCCTCCTCCTCTCTTTGCTTCTCGCGCCAATCCTCCAGCTGCTTTCCCTGGCAGTTTTTCACTGCCAGGAGTTTTCAACTGCCATGCCCCCAAGGGCCAAATGCCACAACTCTAGGGTGGGGGAGGGGCACCCAGTTTCACTTATACTAAGCATGTTAGTTAAATATAGAAACATTTGTAGCAGTGTGTACATAGGAATTAGTATATACATGTTTCCTTGCTAGATCAACTGAAAGTCTGGAGACAGTGACATTCCAGTAGCAACAAGCATGAACTAGTCTCCAGAACTTAATTTTGGGAGGGTGCAGGGGCAAGCTTTCATTACTATTCCCCAAACAAAGAAAGCAGGGTTGTTGGATAAATAAGCATTTCTAGTTCTAGGACTATGAACATGAATACATATTGTACTGCCAGAAAATATAGATGCTCTAATAAAATACTCCACATTAATGGGAGTGTGTCATAGGGATATAAGTGCCAACTAAAGGAGCTCCCAATAGTCAAAGCTGAAAATATTTAAGCAACAAAATAAAGTAGTAATGGATTATAACCCAAAGAATAAAACATTCATTAAGTTCATACTGATATAATTAGTGATTAATTGAATAAAAGTCGAAGAGACAAATTTGTCATATGAAAAATTCCAAGTTATTTACATGAATTTTCCTTCCTCTGAAGTAGAGAGGAATTCTCCAGATTCTACATGTGGTCTGTGCACATTGACTTCTGAAGAGTACAGTATGGGAAGTGGGTAGGCACACATAACTTTATAATTAAGAAACCTCAAGCTAAGTGACCAAGATTAACATCAACAGTGATAATTTATTTTGATAGCATGAATTATGATGTAATTTGATGAGGTTGACAGTTTATTACCTCTGTGATCTTCATCCCAAACCTGTAATAAATAAATTCAACCCAACTATGAGGAAAAACACCAGACAAACCAGTTTGATCGACATGCTATAAAATTCCTGACTAGTAATCTTCATGACTCAAGGTCATCTAAAAGAAGGAAAATCTGAAGACTATCAGGAGGAACTTCTAATGAAATGTGGCAACTAAATATATGTGATATTCTGGATGGAATACTGGAACAGAAAATGTATTAATAAAAGCTTAGTACTTAGGAATGACAAGTAGACATTAGTTAACAATGTATCAGTATTGATTTTTTAATTGTAATCAAATATAACTTTCTAGGGTAAGATGTTAATTGTAGGAGAAACTGGGTTTTACATAGAGAAACTATGTCATCTTAGTAACTTTTAAAAAAAATAAATCTAAGTGTTGCAAATACAAACTTTTAAAAATACTTCTGAGTGGTACATAAACTAGAATTGGTTATACTTATTATACTGATGGCATTAAATATTTTTAAATAGCCATCACTATTACGTGAATAGCAAATTCACGTAAATCAAAAACTTTTCTATGATTCTAGAGGTTCTGGTATGGGATGGGCACTCTCTTATTTTCTTGTCTTGCAATACCCAAGTAACTTTAAAATTTAAAGTGCTTTTCATCTATTTAGAAATTGAGAAAAAAGTTTTTTTCATGGCCTTCAAAAACATGGAAGGATGAAAAATCATTAGGTCCTGTGTCTGGTGATTTTCATCTGCTTTGCTCACTTGCTGTTTCCTTTTTATGTATTAGAAATATTCACAAATGAAAAAACTGGACATTGCATCTTTTGCAATTTGCTAGATAAATCTCAAAAGCTTGCTTTTGTTATATTCAAGAGAGAACAACTTAACAAATGCAGGGTAATTTAGAAATTGGAGAAAACCTGTGCATCTTTTTTTGAAGGGAGAATTTTTAAATCTCTAGAGTAAACTCTGAGCCTTTGTGTGAAATGCATTCTGACCCATCTTTATTCGTTTTGCTTTTAATACCTCATAGTCTTTGACCTGGGTGGAGATGATAGTAGCAACTATCAAATAGAAAAATATCCTCAATCCTCTAGAAACAAACTTATTTCTGAAACTGGTCCCATTGTTCCCCTCTTCACAAGTTCATTTCTACTCCTATCTGACCCTTCTGGAAGTTACAGAGTGTCCCTGTTCTATAGTTGTGTCTGAGAACTAAAGGTTTGATGCAGATGTATCTTGTGAAGGCAGTCTGTGTTTTGTTAGAAATTATCTCCTTCCTGGTATTCTTTCCTGCTCAGTTTATTTTGTGTTTGTGGGACATTTTCCACAGAGCTGAGTAACATAAACTGTATTAGAATCTTATCTGTTAGTGGGCTTTTAAGGTTCAGAGCTCCAGGTTTTATAAAATGTAGCATTACTTTTTATGCCATAAAATTAAAGCCTTGATACCAATGCTTGTTCTTTTCTTTTTCTTTTTCCATTAAATCATCCCATGGTCATAAGTTAGCTGTTCTGAATTTTTACAGTGTATTTGGTCTAGTGAGATAATCTAATTTTATTTATTTAGTTTTGGAAAATCTTTTTCAGAGCATCGCTAAACATGTTTTGTACATTCCAGACAGTTTCTTTGTCTCTGGGAATGAAAAATGGTTGTGCACAAAAGTTGTGACTGTTGACCCAACTTCTTTTCTTTTAGTCTAATTTTCTTTTAGTCTAAGTATATGCAGAATTTAATAATCATGTGCTACTTTATGCTTGATTAGTAACTTTTTAGTTTTCTCATTATTTGAAGTGTAGATAAAAGTAGATCCCTAGAGTTTGGCAAGATGATGGCAGAGTGAAGACTGCTGGGCTCACCACCTCCAAACAGCACAACAAAACTGATTTAGAGCCAAAAACTCCTCAAGGAAAAACCTTATATGACAAAGCATCAGTCTTTTGGAAGGGTTAGGGAAACTTTGTTTAACTTTGGTGAGAGTGGTAAAGGGGCAGTACAGCCCATAAGAGGGAGAGACAGCTACAGTGTAGAGACCCATATAGTTGTTGCTTCAAATACCAACATTGGTACCCATAATATCTGGCACTGCACTGCATAAGTGGGTACATGAGCAGGCACCCAGAACAGAAGGTGCATTGCTGAAGAGTTACAAAGGTGAGGCCACAGAGCAAGGACTACTGGTATGAACCTGAGGCTTATAACACAAAACATCTGTAACCTGCATTGGGTCACAGCACCTGAACTTCTCAATAGAAAAAGCTACTATTGAAGCCCAGGCTGAGATTGTCTAAATACCTGCTACCTCTCAACCTAGACTGAGACACCCAGAATACTTGCCATTCCCTATCCCAGGGTGAGGTATCTAAAAAACTTGCCACCTGCCTCAAGGAAACATTTTACAACAGGAATTTTTAGTTCCCAAGTCTGCTAGAGATGACATTTTGTTGACCGTTGCCCAGCCCTCTTTTATTTTTACTACCCCTTTCCTGGTGCCAGTTCGCTGACTGCTTAAACAAGTTCAAAAACAGCAGTTGAAAATCTGTTCCTATTTAAACCTATGCAAAATTAAAAAAAAAAAAAGGCAGGGACAGAAGAATGTTACAAATGCTAGAATAAGAAACCCTCAAAGGAGCTCCAACTCAGTGGAGTTGCAGAGCATGACAGAAGGGGAATTCCAGGGCAACAGTGCTGCTGCTGGAACTGTTTTTTGTTTTGTTTTCTATTTTTGTAAGGAAGATATAAAACAGTAGACTAAAGATGAAACTATGATACAGCTCCATTCAGAAATAATAAAGTTCAGAAACACTATAGCTGATTTTTAAGGTATACTTTAGAACCCAATAGCAGGTAAATAAAAGTAATGGAGAGAACTAATGAATGCTAAAACACAATTTTGGAGAACACAAACTAGAACAATATAATGAAAAAAGAATTAAAAAATATAAAATAGTGTAAGGGCTCCCTGGGACAACATGCTTATTACCACATTAAAAAACCAGAAAAATCCTAAATAAATAATCTAAAGCAACTTGGAAAAGATCAAATAAAACCCACAATAAGTTGGAGAAAGAGAAAATAAAAATAAGAGCATAAATAAATGAACTTAAGATCAAAAAGACTATCCAAAAAATCATTGAAATTATAGTAAGAGCTGGTCATCAAGAAAATAAATAGATAAAATCTATAGCTAGGCTAACGAGAGAGAGAGTTAATCCAGAATCACTGAAAAGAGAAATCACTACAGCTAGCACAGAAATAAACAGATCATAAAAGATTATGATCTCTTAGCTCTTAAAAAAAGTGGTATCTATTACCACTTATACCAGTAAATACGATAATTTTGAATAAATTGACATAATCTACCTAGACCAGCAAGAAACATGAATTGAACACACTGATCATAAACATGGAAATTGAAATAGTAAAAAAGTCTCCTATAAGAAAATCCAGGGCAAGATGACTTTCTAAATGGTTTCTATCAAACTTTAAAAGAAGTATTTACCCACCTTGTTAAAATTGTTAAAATCATGAGTCCTCCCTAATACATTGTCTGATGCCAGTGCCACTTTAACAGTGAAAGAAGATTAAAAACAGCACAAGAAAATTTTAGCCCGGTATTTCTGATAAACACCAATGGAAAAATTTTAATAAAATGTTAACATTAAATTCAACAGTATATTACAAGGATTATACATCATGGTTAAGCAGTATTCATCCCAGTAATGCCAGGCTGGCAGTATACATAAAATAATCTACCACATCAACAAAAGTAAAGATAAAAATATATATGTTATCAATAGGTTCAGAAAAGCATTTGATTAGATTCAGTACCCATTTATGTTAAAAATTCTAACCAAGATAGGAATAGAAGGCACCTCAATATAATAAACGCCATATGTCACAGAACAGTATTTGCCATAAGATCTGGCACGAGAAGGATGCCCACTTACACAACTTTCAATAATTTAGTAATAAAGAATTGAATCTGTATTATCAGGCAAATGGAATAAAGGGAATTTGGTAGGAAAAGTAATGTGTTATGTCTATTTGTAGATGTGATATATATAGAAGATCTTGAAGACTGTCAAAAATAATTAGAAGCAATAAACTGATTCAACAAAGTGGCAGAATATAGAGTAAACATACAGAAATCCACAGCCTTTATATAATATACAATGAATGTAAGAAAAAGAAATTAACTCCATATATATTGACTTCAAAAAGAATTAAATACCCCAGAATAAACCTAACAAAGGAAGAATACCTATTTAATGAGACTACAAGATGCTATTAAAAGACTTAGCAACATAAGGAGATAGACAGGGAGAATCAATATACTCACAATTACTGTTCTACTTAAAATGATATTCAGATTTAATTCAGTCTCCACCAAAACCTCCCAACATTTTTTCAACGTAAACAAAAATACTGAAATTTATGTGGTACAATGAAAGACCCCAAATTGTGAAAAGCACCCTGAGACAAAAGGTTGACCAGCACACCTTTCAGCTTCCCAGCGTCAGATTTCTAGTTTTTACAGTGATCCTTTTGAGGAATTTAGGAGTACAATATATTCAGAATTTGGTACTGGAGGTGAATATAGAAATTGGGGAGAGACAATGGCAGCAGCTTCAAATTACTGTCCTGGAATCTAGATATATTTAGTTTCAGATCTTGTGATTATAGCAAGCGTTTATATTTTTATGAAACTGATAGTTGATGAATCTTAGCAAAGGAGAAATCTGAGTTCCAGTACATTGTCTCTTACTTGGCATTACATTGATTCTTGAATATGTGACAGGTACTGTTCTTCTGTTGAGTTTCCTTTCTTTCCCTTTTTATTTTGTAGGGTAGTAATGTGCTGATAAAAGCAAGGCATATAATTGTTGATGAAAAAAGGGTCAAAAAGTTATTTTTTTTGACAAGAATAAAATGAAAGTGACCAATATTGATTGTGCCAAAATTTTCATTTCTACTTATAATTCCATGATTTTCTAAATTTTGAGTATTTTGAGGTACAATATCCAAATTTCTAGCCTCCCAGCTTTACTTTTTAGCCCAACACATGATGTTATTGTAGACCCAGAATGGTATGAAAAGATTAGATTCAGAGATAATTATAAGCCTTTATTTTTAATCATCTAAAAGAGCTTTTATCCCTTTCATTAAATATGTCACTTAGTGTAAAACAGATCAACCTCATGTAGTAAAGGTAATAAGCCAGACTGGGAAATAGTATTGACACTTCTCTTGGGATACTTAGGACTTAACCTATAAAATACAGCTCTAAACTATGAAATCATTATGGCCCTGCTAAAAAATCTCTCTCTCTCCTCTCTATCCTTCCTCTCTATCCTGTCTCTCTATCCTATCCCCCCCCCCTCTCTATCTCATCTACTATCTATCTTGTACGTATATACACACAAACACATATACATCATGGTCCTTCTAACTTAAATTTGGTGATATTCCTGACATCACAGCTGAGTGGAAGTACACACATATAGTGAATATTCTATCTGTAACAAAAAGAGATGGACAATCTTCAATAAAATAATTAGCTTCTGAAGAAGTGACTTCGAAGTTTTTATATTAGCAAGAGCGAAATGAGAGTCTGCTCAGCAGATTTGCAGTCTTTGATAAATTTCTTTAGTGCCACTTCAAGCCCCAGAAGTTCCACATAGAATAGTTTTATTTTAGACTCTATTATGGGCATATTCTATATATCTACTCCCTCTGGACATACCTGTCTAAACATTTTATTGAAAAAGTCCTGAAGTTTTGAAACTGGGGTTTAATGTCTTTACCAAAAGTTGGCAGACATTGACAGATGATTTCTAAGAATAATTTCTTAAAGTCAAACCTTAATTTCTTTGTAATGTCAGTATATAAAATGAGTATAGGTGTATATTGTTACATTGCCAGTATATAAAATGAGTATAGGTATATGTATTATTACATTGCCAATAAAAATTTAGCAGTTGTTGCCAAAAATATACTTTTAATAGCTCCCAACTTTTCTAGATCAGAATCCTATAGTATAGAAGTTTTGTTTTGTTTCAAAGTAAAGATCCTCAAAATGTTTTCTCTTAGTTTTGAACTCTTTGGGCAAGGCAGAAGAGAGCAAGTAAGAAAGAAGGGAAGGAAAATAAAGGTTTAAAAACTGGCTTTGACTTTAATTCTTTTTAGACAAAAGCATTGAGCATAGATTTCTGGATGATAATTATAACTAAATCACTGAAGTTAAAGAATGTATCCTGAATTTTAATAGGCAAGTACCAGTTTGATTAAATATGATCACTTCTGCTTCTCTGGTGGAGGGTTCTCCACCCACCTAATGGTAGGGCTATTTTAGAATAATCTGTAAAAACCGTGTAGGTTTTTACTCGATTCTTTAGTTATGTCCATATCTATGTAGTGAAATTATTTATTTTATAGTAAGAAGTAGAAAGTGATTGCTAGAACCCTTTCTCAGAACACCACGGAGATCAGTAATTTTGCTTCCTTTGCAGTTATGATAGTTTTCCATTTATATGTTATGCAAGAATCTGAACACATTAAATCAAATAATCACTTTTATAATGATGGATTTTTAATTATTATGCAGTTATTACATTCTGCATAACAATGTGTGAATTGCCAAGAGGAGAATAGTTGAAAAATATTAATGTGATTATACTTCTCAAACATTTTAAAACATAGCATTGATTAAATTGATAAAAAATAGAATTACTATTTTTTTTTAGTTCACTGCTGTGTATGAAAGTACAGTAGGCTTCAGGGATGCTGCACTAAATTGTATGTGCAATTCAGGAGACATGCACATATGCATGGACATTTCACATATTTGTTAAGTTTATGATTCTGGTTCTTTGAAATTCTTTAAGTTGCCTGTAATGTCACCTTTGACACCCATCACAGGAAAGATCATCGTATTACCAATATGACTCACAATATGTTCTCTCTACATATGTGTAGTCTTTTGTAAGGAAGTTGGAAGAGAAAGTGAGTTAATGGGCCTGAGGTGTAATGTTTAACAACAGAAAATGTAAGTTTAATCGATCAGCTTTTTTTTTGTCTCTGCATTTAATGTAATGTGGGATGGCGATAGATTTCACACTATTTTTATCTCATACTAAATACTTCTGATTGTTTCATTTTATATAGATCATGTGAACTTTGCCCAGTTTTCACAGAGGCTGTCGTTCTTAAACTAAATATAAATTTCACTTTTTTCAGGAACTCTGTATTCTTAGTGCTTTGTCTTCAACCTGGTTGTAATCAACTGAAAACTTCTTGATGTTGTGAATAACAGAGGAGAAAACAAAACTTCATAATACTAGCATGTATCCACAGAGCAGAGAATGAATTTTTTTGGGGGTGGATGATTTTGTCAGTTCTGGACTTTTCAGAGAGGGAGGAGGAACAAAAGGTGTAGATGCCTTGAAATCACAGACTGAATATTTCAAGGACCTTCGGGATTGTCTCATCTTTTAAAAAGAATGTAATATTTAGGTTACATCATTTAGTGTGTTTAAGCATTATAGCACCCTGCTCTCAGCTCCAAATTCGAACTCAACTGAGCCCGCATGGTTCCTTTAGTAAATACAGTCACAACTTGTAGATTAGAGACATCTTAAAAGTGCCACAAATAATTCTGTTTCTGCAGTCATACATAAAAAACAGACTACAAAGAATCTGGAAACTCTAGTTCACAGTCAATTATAACAAAATAGCATGTAACTGTAGAATATATTTAATTTTATGAAAAACTGATAATTGTTTTTACTCTCCTCAGTCACATATGAAAAAATTCCTTTCCAGGTTCCATGGACTTAGTAGGATTTAGGAATCACTGGTCAATTGAATAGTATTTTATTGAATAGTATTTAAAAGTCATGGAATTAGTATATAGCAGTTCTAAGTTAATTTTTGCCTTATGGTAAGGACTGATGCAGAATAGGATTTTAAAGTAATTTTAGGTTCAGCAACTGAAGAGGCTTATAGAAAATTTGAACACAACTAAGAAGAAACCCAAAATCAAAGGAGGGTGATATACGTTGCTATATAAATTATTCACAGATGCAATTTTATGAGATTGTAATGTGGATACTTTGACATCTTGATGGATAATTTGGGGTCTTGTTACCCCAAAATGCAATCCAGTAACTAGCTACATTTAGCATATTTGGGAGTTCTGGGAATTCAGAGTCTTAGACCCCAGCCCAGATCTGTAGGTGTTTACCTGCATAGGAGTTTGAGATAAACTGATCTAGGGAACCTTTCTTAAAGCCTGGATTTCAATTAGGTAATTTTCCCATAGTTTTTAACCTTCTCTACTAGTATGTTCCAAAATGAGATTTTTTTTTAAAAGAAATGGGTTGTTTAAAATAACATGTAAGACTAACTTAATTTTTTTCCTTCACATTCTTTTTTAAATTTAGTCTTCATGCTTTCAGAACAGTTTAGCATTCACAGCAAATTCATGAAAATTTATCTAAACATTATTCTTCAGTAATAAATTAACCTTAAGTTAAATACACCTAGCTTAAAACATACATTGTAAGTCTATACAAAAATATGCTTTCTTTTTTTTTTTTAATTATAGGCAAATTATTTATATATAAATTTCACATCTTTGTAATCCCTGGGATTTACCCCCCCACCCTCCCTGACCATTCCCTCTCTGTCCCACCCCCTACCCTGAGTTGTGTATTTCAGTTTGGTTGTTAGCTTTTTTGACTTTTCTTCATAGCTTTTTCTTTATCTTTCCCAAGTCCCATATAATGTAGTGAAACCATTTGGTGTCTGTCTTTATCTTTTTGACTTCTTTCTGCTATATGATTTCTTCTAGGTGCCTCCATGTTATCATAAATTCATCTAATTTGTCATTTTTAATTGATGAGTAATATTCCATTGTGTATATATACCACATCTTTCCCATCCATTCATCTGTTTTCGGACATTTGGGTTGTTTCAATATCCTTGCAATTATAAATAGTGTTACAATAAACATCCAGGCACAGGTGTCCCTTTGTACCCATACTGAGGTCTCTTCTGGGTAGATTCCCAGAAGAGCAATTGCTGGGTCAAATGGTAGTTCCATTTTCATTAGTTTGAGGGTCCTCCACACAGCTTTCCATAGTGGCTGGACCAGTTTACATTCCCATCAGCAGTGTAATAGTGTTCCTTTCTCTCCACATTCACGCCAGCACTTGTTGCCTGTTTCTTTGATGTGGGCCATTCTCACTGGTGTAAGGTGGTATCTCATTGTGATTTTGATTTGCATTTCCCTGATTACTAGTAATGTTGAGCAATTTTTCATGTGCCTGTTGGCCATTTGTATTTCCTCTTTGGAGAAGTGTCTTTTTAGTTCTCCCCATTTTATGATTGGGTTTCTTGTTTTGTTTTTGTTTGATTGTGTAAGTTCCTTATGGATCTTTGATATTAAACCCTTATCACTCTTGTGGAGGGCAAAATTTTTTTCCCATTCTGATGGGCTTCTTTTAGTTTTTTTCTGTTGTCTCTTTTGCTGTACAAAAGCTTTTTAGTTTGATGTAGTCCCATCTATTTATGTTTTCCTTCATTTTTTTGCCATCTGAAGATGTTTCCAGGAAGGGATTTCTGAATTGTAATTCATGGAAGGTTTTGCCCAGGTTTTCTTCTATGTATGTTATGGTTTCAGGTCTGACACTTAAGTTTTTTATCCATTTTAAATTGGTTTTTGTGAACGGTGTGAGGATGTTGTCTTGGTCCATTTTTTTGGGCAGGTTTTAGTCCAATTTTCCCAGCACCATTTATTGAAGAGACTATCTTTGTTCCAATGCAAATTTTTCCCTCCTTTGTCAAATATTAGTTGACTATACATACATGTGTGGTTTTATTTCCGGGCACTCAATTCTATTCCATTGGTCTGCTTGTCTGTTGTTGTACCAGTACCATGCTGTTTTAATTATTATGGCTTTGTAGTATAACTTGCCGTCTGGAATAGTTAGGCCTCCATTCTCTCTTTTTTTGGTTAGGAGACTTTTTGATATTTGGGGTCTTTTGTTATTCCATATGAACTTCTGTAATTGTTTTTCTATCTCTAAAGAATGTCATTGGACTTTTTATAGGAGTTGCATTGAATCTGTAGATTGCTTTGGGAAGGATGGTCATTTTGATAATGTTAATTTTTCCAGTCCTTGAGCATGGGATGCCTTTCCATTTCATTATGTCTTCCTCTATCTCTTTTAGCAGTGTTTTAAAGTTTTCTTTGTATAGTTCTTTCACGTTTTGTTAGGTTTATGTTTTTGGTGGGATGGTAAATGGGATGACTTTTTAATTTCTTCTTCTTCTTCTTCTTCTTCTTCTTCTTCTTCTTCTTCTTCTTCTTCTTCTTCTTCT
>PVHY01005581.1:0-81824 GCA_004024945.1 Uropsilus gracilis | reverse complement strand
GTACCTAGAAGAAATCATTCTAGCAGAAACGAGCCAGATAGAAAGGGACAGAAACCAAATGGTTTCACTAATATATGGTCAACCAAATGAAACTGCACAAGGGGAGAGTGGGGACCAGCTGGAGCGGGTGGGAAGGGGAGGTGGTGGGTGACCCCCAGGGACTGAAATGATGTAAAATAATAATAATAATAAAGCAGATGTTGGTTTTTAAAAAAAACAATACATTTTTGTTTGAAATTTTTATATTAGAGATAAACTATCATATGGTAACACATACAGATTTCACTTATTTTGATTATAGATGAATTTGAAATATGGACCCAAATCTATAGCGGTTCCCAGAAAAAGCAGTTATCAGATGACTTCTTTGTAAATGTTAAGAAACATGTATTACCCTTCAACCCAAAAGGAGGCAGGTTCACTTTGAACATGATACTAAGGAGAGGTCTTCCTATCTAGAGGGGAAGAGTACAATATATATTAAAAATTGGGTATGTTAAATTAGATCTTGACTCAGTAGTATATGATCTCAAGTGACTGAACTTAAAATGATGGCATTAGACTAATAAGAAGATACAATAATGCTAATGAATAGACCTAGTGCTTGCCGATGTGTGTTCATTATGTTTCATTGCAGCTCTTGCCCTCATGATAATCATGCCTTAGCCATGTTGCCTTCGAAAACAGAAAAACTTATGAAAACTTATGATATTTATGAAAAACATAAGTATCAATGACTTATTAGAGGGTAAAAGCTCAAGGGAGCAAGGGGGAAGAGAGCGGGAAGGAAGAGACAAAGGAGGAAGAAAGGAAGAATGTGCCTTACCAAATTCACCATGGCTTTGCCACAAAAAGAAATGATTTCTCTATCCTGCCTCCAGAGGTATGGATGGAAGTTCTGCATCCCAGAACATCATTTAAGTAAAGAAAACTGACAGATGGTCTGCAAAATTTCTCTGACAATGCCTCTCATGTTGTTATTTGGATCCTGGCCGCCAGTGGGGAAAGTAAGAGCCTCTACGGAGTCACCTGACAATATTTTTGTGCCCATTCTTCTGGCTCAGTGTTCATTCTTCTTCAGTTACTGCATTGTATATGCTTGCTATTTGGATGGAAATGACACTTGAAGTTCTAGAACTCCAGGAACCCACCCCTACTTCAAATCACACAGCAAAAGATCCCTCCTCTGTCATATTATAAAATATATCCACATTCCTAAACATTGTATCTCAAAGGATTCTTACTTTATCTTTCATGCTCAATAGCTACCTGAAAGCTACCATTGCAACAGTGGCTATACAGATATATCTGACTTTATTTTCTGAAAATAATCTCGGTCTTATTCGTTTCGTTATGACCCATATTTTTCCCCTTCTCTCCCTGCCCCCACCTGCCTCTGGTGACTCCCACCTCTCTTTCCCTGCAAGTCATTGATTGGTGTTTGACCTCTTGTTCTCTTTCTTTTCTGGCGAAATGTCCTTTCTTTCTTTTTTTTTTTTTTTCTGCTTAGATTTCCCAAGGTGGCTTTATAGCAGGTAACTAGTTCAAGCATGTCTGAAAACCTCTTGTCATTAGGTTTGTGGAGCTGCTATCCTGGCTCCTTGGTTGTGGCACTTCCTTTGATGGAGGTGATTGTCTCCTTTTCTCCATACCTGTGTGATTACAGTTTCATGCTTCTTCATTCATGCTGACTGTCTCATCTGATCTGATGTTTGTTCCATTTGCTGCTTCCAAATCATATTGTTTTGGTATCTGGGGTTGGGCTCAAAACTCCCAGCCATTTGTGGTAGAGAGGTTCCCTAGTAGGGACAAACATTGGTGGGTAGATAATCCAACCCCTCTCCTCTCTCCTGGTTTGCAGTTCTGAGTGGGGCCACAGCCCCATCTCTGTGGATTTTCTTGCTTTTTGTGGTAGGGGGTTTGCTGGTGTGAACATGTCTCTACATCAGGGGTTTGGTTCCCTAGTCCCCTGAAACATTGTAAGTGTAGCAATCTGGTCAGTTGTCATTTTAGTTGGATTTACAGTTTTGTCTCTTGTGGTTTTGATCATGTTATGTCTGGCTCTCACCCAGGTGATTAATGTGTCCAGGGCCTTTATTGTCCTCTCATATGCCTGCAGCAGGATTGTTTTTCTTCTCATTCCTATGAAAGTCTGTTAGAGGTGGGAGTGCACCAGAAGGGGGACCCCCTTCCCCCTTGCCTGTTTGCATGCTATTAGGTATAGCATCTCTGTTCTAGGACACCAGAGGAACTGAGGTTGTCTCCCTTGGCCTTCTTCTCCCAAGTCTCCGATTTCTAGAATTGTATCCTGAGCTGGGGCCAAAGCTGTAGGGCCTGCTGTTTTTGTTTTCTTTTTTAACAAAGTTCATATACAGTTTTGTTTTCTTTTTTAGTTGAAAGGGACAAAAGCAATAAGTGGATGAAGTGAAGGAAGATGAGATCTTGGAGCCACATCATGGAGGATATTAAATTGCCTTAATTATCCAGCTAACAAATCAAGAACAAACCTCAAAATATGCCTTTGATGACACAAATTTCAATTCTACAGCTTAGTACAAACTGATTTTCAAGATAGAAACCAGATGATCTAATGATGTCAAAATCCTTGCAAATAACTAATCCTCAGAAATTATCTAAACTCTTCAATACTTCAGTGTATTAATATAATTTATGCATTATGTTTGATTTTTATAGACAGACAATATAATGTCTATTAATATAAACACTATTATGAGCTTACTGGGTTCAGTAGTTAGGATTTAATTGTTTTGAGAACAGCTTTTTTAAAAACCAGTGGATAAAGGTATTATTTTAATACTATTTTTACAAAAGATATTAAACAAATATACCAGGTACATATTTTTCTCAAAATATAATTATAGTTTTAATAGTATATTTCACTCCAAATTTGAAGAAGTCAATTTCTTAGCCACCCTAATAATTAGTAAAAATGAATTCATGTCCAGAAAATGTTATGGTACATGCATATTATAATTTCTTAGCACAATGAGTGACCTCAACAGTTATGACATCAAAATGCCTGGGTTAAAAGTTGGCTGCAGCTTTCTAACAAATTAGGATCAAATTTAGCTACCAATGATAGAAAAACTCAAAAAGATAAAGTCATTAATATAATAGTAGTTCACTTCTGTGTCAGAGAGAAACCCTAAAGAAAGTAGGCCAAAGCGCCACGAAGTTATTACCAAAGAGACCACGTGTCAATTCTCATATCATTCTCCATTGTATAAGACTTCTTAAATGACCCCCTAATACTTCCTCCTATTTATTTGTTTGTTTGTTCAGTTAGTTAGTTATCTTTTTTTATAAAACTTTCCCATTCCAGTCAATATCCAACTTTTGGCATATGATTATATCTAGTACTGAGTGAGACTGGAAAATGCATATTTTTAGTGGGAAAAATATATAATTTAATACCTCAAGCTAACACAAAATAATAACCCATCTGCTGTTAAGACTATATGGCTGTATTTCAGGGAGCTTTCAAGTTGAATTACTTAACTCAAGATTTTAACTATGAGGTCACTTGGAAGAGATGATAACAACTACACAAAAGTCCTGGTGAACTCAGAACTGTGTTTGTGAGGTACTTCCTAGGGACCAGGTTTTTTGGGAAAACAACTAGGTTTTTTTTTTCTGTGTTATCTCTAATTCTGTGTTAGAGTTATACCAGGGTATTCTCATATATTCTCAAAACACAGCAAACTCTTATGCTACTTCCTTACTTCATTGACTTCTGATACTGATGTGCATTTTTTCACTCTTAACATCAGCTTTATATTCATTCATTTTGTTCTTAAAGATGCAGTTCACATGCTTCCATTTCCATGAAGATTTTTAAATCATATCAACATAAATAAATCTTCCAATCTTTTGTTTTCAGTTTGTATTTTCTCTCTTATATCATAGTGTTGTGTACATGTCAGTTTCTTTAATTAGATTTTGTACCCCTTGAGGTAAAATATTGTTTTCATTATCTGTGTATCCTTCTCAATACTTGCTATAAAGAATTAGTGCATAGTCTTCATTGAAAATGCATTAAACAAATTAGCATTTCATAAGGAAGTAAAGAGAGTGCATTTACTCACACAGCTAAGATAATTTAAAGAAATTACAGGATATACAATCAGACATCCTGGTCTGACTATTATATGTAGAGTCTTCATATTGAATTTTAGTGCAGTTAGGTATTACCTCTATGCTCACCTTTATAGTACTAACAAATAGATTATCAAGTGAGCAAACAAGCTAGCAGCAAAGTATGGTATAAACGTCATACTCATATTTATAGCTTTCCATTTTGTCTAAGTTAGGCTGCCAGCCTTGTAAAATAGCAAGCAAATGTGGTAAATCTATGAATAGTAATTCAGTCCCTTATTAGAGTAGCAGTTATTTTCACTGATTAACCTTATGACCAGGAGAATCATAAACTCAGAAAAACATTCTATTTAAACAGAGAGGAAGATATTAAAGATTTGAAACCACAAAAGCTATTTAAATATGCTCCCCCTATGGCAACAGGGATAAATTATACAAGGTGTACAAGTTGTGTTTGCACAGTGGTTAATGGAGTTTACATATTTACACAGTGTGCACTGTCACAGCCAAGAGATCATGAGAAAAATGAGCCCATGTACTGCCTGGGTTAAATTTGTAATGCAAGACACTTTAAATGAAAACCTGAGAACTTGAGGAAGATACTTAAAAAGACAGGATAAGATGAATAGGAAAAAATATAATAAAAAAGTTCAAAATCTATACACCAAAAATGTATATAGTATCATTATAAGAAATTAAAGATTAAAATAACCAAAGACGGTGGTTTAACGCCAGGAACTCCAGTGGGAACAATTTTTCACCTCAGAGACCCGCACCCAGCCGCAAACAGGGCTTACTCCTTTTGCCCAGGTAACCAACTTGCAGGCTAGGGAGGGTTCGGTGTTCAGACAGTGGTTACCAAAGACTGCAGTTTAATGCTGCGAACTCAAATGGGAAAAACTGCTCACAGCTCAGAGACCCGGAAGCACTGGTGCTGCACATGGTACTGGCGCATACCTGGGACACTGACTACTCAAGTCTGTCAAGATACCCCAACCAAAAAGGTTTATACAACAAACCCTAGACACATCACTAAATAAAGACACATGTTTTACACAACATGTAAAATCCATCAATCTAAAAGAGGAGAAAGAACAAATAAAGAAGATAGACAATACAACAGAAACCATATGGGAGCCCATCTCAGAGATGAGAAACTTGTAATCTAAACCCTTTTACAAGTTAAGCTTTTTGCCCCCCCGCAGGAGGAACAAACTGGGAGCTGACCTGAGAAATCAGGGGACCTTAGGGGCGGGGCTCCCCAGACCCCAGGTATAAGAGTGCTGAAGTCATGAACTGCATCATTATTAAGGAAAATATAGGAGCCCAGTCGTCAGATTCTTTACTTTAATTAAAATCTCTGTGAAAAGTCATTGAAATACTGGAAAGAGCTCGAGGCAAGGAGAACTTGATAAACTGGATAAGCTCTACAGCCAAGGAATAACCTTGGGTGACTTGTAACCAATTTAGTTATCCTGATTCCCTAAAAATGATTGCTTAGGAATGTTTAGTAGTATCTAATGATAATCTATTTTCTCTTAAGATATTGATTTCTGTCTTTCATGATATTGTCCTCACGCACTCAATGATATTGTCCTCACGTGCTCAATGATAATTGCCCTCACGTGGTCATTCCTCTCTCACTGAGATAATGTACTCACTACTCATTAGATGCCCCTCCTCATGGAATGTTAAAGTAGCTTGTTTAACAATATAAAAAGCAGCCTGAAAATCTAAATAAACAAGCAGATTTTATTGCTCACTGAATTCGTGTCTGTGATCATCATTCACCTGCCTGAGTTTTTCCTGTCTACCTGAAGCCTGCACTTAGCGGTCTTTCTTGCACAGCCGGTCCGTAGCAAAACCACATGTACACACCACATCCACTGACTGAAAAAAAACTTGTCCCCCAAAATAACCAACGGAAACAAGATATATCCACCACAGCAGCAAAGGCACAGAGGCAAAAATAACCACAATTTGGTCGGTTTTGCCTTGCTATCTAATTCTAAAACAACAGTGAATCAATATGTAGAGCAAGTCCAAAGGGAAAACACAGGACAGAGGAAGAATACAATTACTCAAGCAAACCCTAAGAAGAATAACTCATCACCAAAGGATAAACAACGTGCGGAAACCAACATGGAGGACATAGAAGAAATGCTATCTATGTCAGACAAAGAATTCAGAATCTATATGTTAAAAGTATTAAAATGGGTAAGGAAAGATGGAGAAAAAGGGGAAAGTAAGAAGTCAGAAATTTTCAATGAGCTAAGAGAAGTAGAAAAATATAAAAAACAATGCAGCAAAATGAGCAATAGCATTTATGAACAGAAGAATGAGATTGAAACCCTAAATAAGAAGCTGACCAAGATACAGTTTCTATGAGGAGCAATAGAAGAGGTCAAAAATGCAGGGAAAAGCCAGGAAAGCAGATTAGAAGAAATAGAAGAGTGAATTAGCACACTTGAGGACACAGAAGTAGAGAGGACGAAGAAAGAAAAAGAGAGAAAAGGAGTAAAAAAAAAAAAAAACAAAAGAAAAAAATCCAAGATCTCTCAGATACCCTAATGAAACAAATATAAGAGTAATTGTAATCCCAGAAGGAGAAGAGAAAGACATAGGATCTGAAAGTCTTTTCAATGAAATAATGGAGGAGAATTTCCCAAATCTGAAGAAAGAAATGAAAGTAGACATACAGGAAGCAAAAAGGACACCAAACTAATGAAAGAAAAAAACACAGCAAGACACATCATAGTAAATCTCTCAAGAGCCAAAGATAACGAAAAAATTATGAGATTATCAAGAGATAGGAAACAGATAACCTGCAAAGGAAAACCCATTAGACTGACTTCAGATTTTTCAGAAGAGACACTCTAAGCAAGGAGAGAATGGGGCCACATCTTCAAAATACTCCTAGACAAAAAGTGCCAGACAAGAATACTCTACCCAGCAAAAATGTCTTTCTTTATGAAGGAAAAATTAGAGCCTTCTCAGACAAACAAAGCCTCCAGAAATTTACTACCACCAAACCCCCACTCCAAAAACTTCTGTAAGAGGCCCTAAGACTGAAACCATGAAGAAAAGTCAAAAGAATACAACAACCAAATTGAAGTACACAACTTGGGGGAGGGGAGACAGGGTGGGTACAGTCAGGGAGTGGGGGTGAACCCCAGAGATCACAGAGATGTGAAATTCATATATAAATAAATTATTTTTTTAAGAAAAAAGAAGACTTAAATAAGTGGAATGATATCCCATGTTCATGGATTGTAACTACTAATATTAAAATGACAGTATTCATCAAAATAAACTATGATTTAACACAATGTCAAAATGTAAATTGTTATTTTTTCACAAAATTTACAGATTAATACTAAAATTTGTATGAAAGACAAAGAACTCAGAATAGCCAACATAATCTTGAAAAAAAATTCAGATTCAAAATGTATTTCAAAGCTACTATAATCAAGACTACAGACATAATGACAGACATAAAAATCAATGGAATAGAATTGGTGGTTTTACATTTATGCTCAGTTGATTTTTGGCAAGGTGCCAAAACAATTCAACTTGATAACCAATTAACATATGAACATTATTTAGAACCGTTAACCCTTAAATAATCATTAGTAAAAGCAACAATAAGTTAAGTCTTTCCATCTACAAGGATGGTCAAAACAGAAAAAATAAGTAAAAACATGCTATCATGAAGATACAGAAAAATTAAAACTTTTATGTAATTTTGGTAGGATTATAAAGCAATGCAATCAATTTTCAAAACCAGTTTTGCAGTCCCTAAAAATGTTAAATATAACTTATGATATGGTTTACTAATTCCAATCCTAGGTCTACAGCAAAGAGAATCAGAACTATATATCCATACAAAACCATATATAAGTGCTTATTAAAGCTTTATTTAACATACCAAATGTGGAAACAATCTAAATATTCACCAACTAATGAATGCATAAGCAATATCTACACAATAGAATAATATTCAACCATTAAAAAGAATGAAGTAAAGAAAAAATGTTACAAAATTGATGAGCCACAAAACATGGTGCAAAGTGAAAGAAAGAAGCTAAATACAAGAGTCACATGGTGAATGATGCCACTATGTGAAATGTCCAGAATGATCAAATTCATTGAAATGGAAAATAGATTAGTGGCTACCAGAGAAGTGAGAAGACAGGAAAATGAAATAACTACTAAAAAATATGTGTTTTTTGAGAGTGATTAAAATATTCTAAAATTAGGTATTGGTGATGTTTGTTGAATTCTGCAAAGTATTACAAACAGGAAGACTCCACCCACAACATGGTAAAAAAAGAAGGTTGTGATTACCCTGTCCTCTAAAATTGACTATGAAAATTTTTTGCTCATAGAAAGATCCAGACTTGTCTAGAAAGTCCTTGGACTTTCTAATGGAGATCTCAAATTGAGGTTGGTAGCCACTGAAGGGAAGGAATGGAGGAAGTTAAGGGGAGCATGACTGGAAGAGTAGATGTTCCAGCTGGAAAAACAGGCTGGGGAATACCACCCAAGCCACAGTGGGGCAAGGCAGGGAATTGCAAGATTCCCTGAAAGAACTTTGCTGACACACAACTGGGCAGTGGAAACTCTGCAGATGCAGACCTGGGAAATAGCAAGCTCTGTGGTTGGCATCACATGAAACTTCCCTCATTTTCCTCTCCCAGAAGAGATCTAAGAGACACTAGACTGAGCCATGTTGGAATTCAAAAAAGACTAGTGGCAGAAAGAAGAATTTGTGAAGCAACTCACAAATTCCTTGGGAAAGTAAACAAATGGCACATGGATATTGCACCCCGCAAAAGCAGCAGTAGAGGTAAGGGTGGACAGTTTAATAGATCACAACCAGCAGCAGAAAGGAGTAACAAAGATGTGGGCTGGGAAGTGAATAACAAAATGCAGCTAGCTAGCTGTGGAACAAAAGAGAAAGTAGAAGAGACCTAAACTTCTAAAACTAAGTATCAAAGTCCCAGATTTCCTCCTGTCCCATGTCATGCCAAGGTGCACTAAGAAAAGAAACAAACAAAACTAAGTCCCAGCACCAAAAACCCATTCACCAAACACACGTACACACACACACAGAGAGAGAGAGAGAGAGTAAACAAGGCTCCACACATGCCTAAGAAACAAGGAATATCTGAATCCAAAATGGAAAAGCAAAATGAAAGAAACAGAAGTCCTGGTATAATTACAAAAGATAGAGAAATACAGGGACTATCAGACAACGACTTCAAAATAACAATATATGTACGAATGGGCTACCAGAGAGTTAGTCAAAGGCAGAGATGCAGGTACAATATAGTAGAAAGAAGACCAGGAAACAAAGAGGGTTTTTCACCAGAGACTGAAAATACAAGATCAAAAGAGAAAAGACTATGAATTAAATACAAGAAAATTTAGGAAGCATTTTGAGAGAGAGAGAGAGAGAGAGAGAGAGAGAGAGAGAGAGAGGGAGGGAGACAGAGACAGAGAGACAGAGACAGAGAGAGATTGAGACTCTGGGGAGAGGAAAGACATGAGAATAGAGGACCAGTAAAGAGTAGCCAGAGTGACCAGGCTGGGCAGATGCAAAAATCCTCAACAAAATTCTAGCAAACCAAGTATAGCAATTCTAATTACCTAAAGACATTTACAGATTTGATGTCATGCTTATAAAAATATCAATAATTTTTTCAAGGAACTAGAACAATTTAAAAAATTATTTGGAACCACAAAAGGTCATTGCTAAAGCAGTTCTGAGAGAAAAGAGAAAAAAAGGAAGCGAAGCTTCGTACTTCCTAACTTCAAATTATATCCATAGCAACAGTAATAAAAACAGTATGGTGCTAAAACAAAAACACAAATCCAGACCAATGGAAAAGAACAGAAACCATAGATAAACCCACTCAAATATCAACAACTAATATTCTGTAAATGAGCTACACCCATACAATAGAGAAAAGATATCCTTTTTAATTAACGGTGCTGGGAAAGATAAATAGGCACAGGTCAAAAAAAGAAAATAAAAAGGAAAAAGAAACAAGATCCATATTTGACACTACACACAAAAAATAATTCAAAATAGATTTAAAATATAGACATTAGAATTGAAGCCATAAAGTACTGAAAGAAAACGAAAGAGAAACATCCACCAAAAAAATATAATAGGGGATTTAACTTCAATGACAAGGAAAACAAAAGTAGAAATAAGCAATTGGGAATATATCACACACTTTCAAAAGCTTTTGTTTCTCAAAAGAAATCATTAGAAAAACAAAAAGGGAACGTAAGCAATGGGGGGGGGCGCTCTTTGCACATCACACATTTTACAAGATATTAATCTTCAAAATTTACAAAGATCTTATAAAATCCAGTCAAACAGTAGGCAAAGGAAAAAACTAGACAATTTTCTGAAGACAACATTTAGCTGGTCTACAGATACATAAAAATTGTTCAATATCACTTATTATAAAAGAAATGCAAATCAAAACCACAGTGAGATATTGTCTCACTCCTGAGAGCAGGGCCCATACAAAAAATGAAATCAACGAATATTGGCAACATTGCCATAAAAAAGTTACACTCCTATACTGTTGGTGGGAACAGAAGTTGGTGTGGTCCTGTGGAAAATGCTATGTAGTTTTCCTAAGAAAATATAAATGAAAAATGCATATCCCAGGAATACTTCTACGGGGTATTTATTCAAGTAATATAACAAGATTTATGAATGCCTATGTGCATAGGAACACTGTTCACGATTGCAAAGTCACGGGACCAAACTCAGTGCCCTTCAACAGATTAATGAATAAAGAAATTATGCAGTAAATACTTGATAGAATACTATACAGGTATGAAAGAATTGAAATAGCTTCATTTGAGATGGCTGGGTTTTGAGGTAATTATATTAAATGAAATAAGTCAAAAAGTGAATGACAGATAACAGATGGTTTCATGCAGTTTAGAATATAAATACAAAAATATATATGCAGAAAAATATATAGTAGGAATAAATCTTGAATACAGTGAAAGATTATAATAGTTATCAGAGGGAACAGAGGGAAGATGTAGGCCATGTGGGAGGGAGCGAGATAGGATATTGGAAAAGTTGGTTTGGTAGAGAGTGAGTGGATTCTATATACACACGGGAGAGTAAAAATTAAAATTTAAGAACAAATAACTATAAGCCTCTGGATTGCGTAATCTAAATGGTAAAATTTTTTGCATTAGAATTGCATTCCAATATAGCTGTTAGTAAAATCAAAGAGGATAAGCATGAAGAAAGGAAAAAGGAAAAATTACTAAATTGCAGATGACTGTGTCTATTGAAGACCCAGACTGAGGTTTGCTCAGAATCAGGTTTTTCATAGTGTCTGTGCAAAAGTACAAGTGCTATGAAGGGAGGGCCCCTGCATGTCTTGTTCACTACTCTGTGTACAGTGCACATTTACAATGGCTGTAACATACTATGCTTTTTAATATGTAAATGAATTTTTGATCTTTGTCACTCAAGTTCACAACACAAATACTTTCCTCTTTTTAGTACATCTTCACAGAGTAGGACAATTTGTATTCATGTATATGTATTCATCAAGACAGTGGCTACATCAAGACCAAGGTCTCTGTCACTAATGGGAAAAAGAAGATATGAAATAAACAATGTAATACTACTTAAACATAAAAGATGCACTTACACCATTTGTAGCAACATGGATGGAGCTGGAAGAGATCATGTTAAGTGAAATTATCCAGAGGGAGAAAGGTAAATATTGGCTGGTCTCACTTATATGTGGATTAAAGAAATCTAACAAAGACAAACTTTTAGATCAGCCATTGAAAGCTCACCGTTGATCTGGGGCACCAAGGAGTGTTGGGGCAGGGGTGACAAATGGAAGTGAAGCAAACACAGTATTCTATTGGTATTTATACCAATGAGGAGAAATATAGTTGCTTTGGTTGTGGAAGAACTATGGTGACCACACCTTAGGGCAGAAGACCTCTAAGATCCACTTAAAGGACAATGTCTTAGATATAAGTTGGTTAATTTGAGAAATAAATGTAGGACCACTATCATTTTGGCAGGAGGAAGGGGGCCAAACCTGGGGAGCTTTGACTATCTCTTGGGCAGGCTCCATTAGGATTGATAAGGCCTCTACCCACCATGAGTCTGTGTCTGTGAGTACCAAAATGTATCACAAGATGCCCAAGGCATCACAGTGAAGTCCACCTGCCAGTCTTGCCCTAACATAGTATCTCTCTGCTGAACAGGTCTGACAGCAAGAGTTGAGGGATGATGGTTTGGAGTTATATCCAGTGTAGGTGAGGTAGGGCCAGAATATCTGTGCCACAATGGGTCTCAATTTGGGGAATCACCATGGAGTGGTTGGCCTAATCATAGAGGGTCTACTATATCCCATGGTAAGTGTTACAGTAGACTTCCCTGACAAGGTTCATGGCCATTACTGGTAGGACAGATAACTGGCCATGGAAAATGTTAGGTGAGGTCAACCTGGTAATACCTGGTCTCTTGTTGGTCCCAGGCATAAGTTGTAACCATTTTATTCTCAATATGGGGGTGAAGGTGGGGGTGGGAGTGACAAGGCTTTCATGGAAGTAAGGGGAAGTTATAAGTAAGAACCTGAAATGGCCTCCCATCTGGCCACCAAGTTTGCAAAATTATTACCCTCCCGAATAGTGGAATCTCCTTTGAGATGGCCTCAATGGTGAATGAAAGAAAACTTTGAGGGGGCTGCACACCATCCAAAAGTCTAAGGGGACTCCCGTTTGTAGACTTTAAGAAGAATCTTCTTTTTTTTTTTTTTTTCAGAATGACCTGGTGAATATACAAGACCACAGAGGCCTACTGAGAGTCAATATAAACATTAATGGCTTTTCTTTTGTCACTTCATAGGCTCTTGTTATGGCAGTAAGTTCCACTTTGGGGCAAAGATGTTAGGGGTAAAGATCCCTGCCTAGTGATGTCTGTTGGACTCATGACTACATATCTTACCTGACTCTTTCCATGTAGCATATAGCTATCCCCATCAGTGAAACATTTTTCAGAGTCTCTTTCTGTAGGTTGGGCTGCTAGACTAGACCTGATCAAGGGCTTCCCACAATATGGGAGACAGTTCCCCTAAGGCAAGGGGCCAGCAGGATGTAGGAG
The DNA here is from genome assembly GCA_004024945.1 of Uropsilus gracilis. Lineage (NCBI taxonomy): Eukaryota > Metazoa > Chordata > Mammalia > Eulipotyphla > Talpidae > Uropsilus > Uropsilus gracilis. The sequence goes on along the minus strand of PVHY01005581.1, from coordinate 68,533 downwards.
TTAAAGTAGTACAGATTTTCAGTTACAGGTCATAAGTCCATGAGCAGGGCCTGGGAGTCAGTCAACATATTCCCTTCATGATTAACAGGAAGATTACTTGGCAGAGTACCCAGATGGAAGGAAGCTGACCATACGTTTTTCTCCCTTAGAAGACCAGGGCTGTGACTGCCACAGAGTGAAAGCAGGGAGACAGTTCCTGGTGGTCTGGTCTGGCTATTTGGAGAAATAAACCTCTGACTGGAGTGCAGAACCCAGATGTTAGACAAGGGCTCCCAAGGACACCCCCTGTTTTTTATGGGTGTGAAACTCAAAAGGTTTAACAAGTTGGGGCAACCCCAGAGTGAATGTGCTCACTGGGACAAACTAATTCTTGGAAGGTGGCACCACAGTTCTCATTGCAGAGGAGGGGATGCCTATCTACATCTTGCAGGACATGACATAGAGGCTGAGTTGCTAGACCAAAGTTGGAAGCCCATATTCAGCAGAACCATGCCATTCTCAAGAGTCCCGCAACTGCAAGGTCTTAGAATGGGAACCTGGCAGGTGACTCCTGTTAGATGTTTGGGCAGCCTTCTTTTCCCTTTTTTAACTGTAAAGTATAGGGGGGAGGACTCTTTGCTGGGTAACCTGAGCTTTGTTCCTGGAGACCTTTTATTGTTTCTCTGCCAAGTGATTCAGAACCTTGCAGATAATGAGATCAGATTCCTGTCAGGAAGTACTGGTCACAAAAGGTCATCCACATATTGTAACACAACCAGTTGGCAGCACCAGGTACCACCAATGCCAAGTCAGTGCCTCCCCAGAGTTGAAGAGCTTTTTAAGCCCTTAAGGATGACAGTCAAGCAATAGTACATTGTACAGTCAGTTTGAGAAGCCTGCCCTCTAAAGGCTAACAATTCAGAGTAGAAGGTAATGCAAAAACAGTCACCTTTCAGTCTTGCACTGAATATCAGCATTGGCCAGATAGATGGGGGACTAAAAGTGGATAGGGTTTAGGAACCACTGGATGAATATCCTCCACTATCTTGTTACTCATCTCAAATCCTAGGGGATCCTATACTCTCCACCAGGTTTCATACAGTTAAGATTGACACATTGTATCCGAGCAGTTGAATTCAGTCCTGGATTAGGAGGTTCACCATCAAGTCCTCTCTAAGTCCTCTTTTCTTAGGAGGTACTTCTGTAAGTGGTTTGAGTTTAATGACGGTGGGCAATGTGCACCTGACCCAAACTTCAGGCTGGGCCATAAGCAAAGTTGTCTCTGAGAGAACCTCCTCTGTTTGTAGCCAGCAAGGTATGCTTCCTGGGGTTGTTGGTACCTTTAGAGTATAGTTGTGCCTCCAAGTAAAGGGGCTCATCTAACTGTATTACAGGTCTCTCCTTAGGTAGTAGTAGACTAGATGTTCTGGTTAGCACAGGAAATAATGCTTTAAATATTTTCCTGGTAACTGGAATTCTAAAGATTGAAGAAAGCCCTCAGTTGTTCTTGCTCTGACATACCAGCTAATGAGGAAGCTCAGGAAGATAAGGACCCTTCTGTGTCTTTGAAATAAGTAGGTAGTACCTTTTTTTTTTTTTTAACTAAAAAGTCACCGAACACTCCTTAAGTTCAAGGTCAGCTCAGGGTGTTCCAGACTCTGGCAATCTGATTTATAAGAGTTTATAAGTCTGATTTATAAGTCTTGGATTAGGAAGTTCTCCATCACCCATCAAACCCCTTTAATAATGGAATTAGAAGATTCCATAGTGCCATGGCCATCAGACCTCTGGGGACAGGGGTAAGTTCTTTTTCTCCCCTGCAAGGTCTCAGTTACAGAGCACTGGGAAATCCACATCCACAAGATGGGAGGAAGGGATATTATATTCAATTTCTATAACTTGAACTCAATTTCTATAACCCCTAATGTCAGGGGTACTCTGAGTTATAAAGTAGGTGCTTACAACTTTGGCAACTGGTGGGGAGCCCATATGCAAGAGGGTATACTATCAAAATTGTCTGTATTCTCATGAATCAGAGGAAATTTCTTTAGATGCCTGGAAAACATCTCTGTCAATCACCAGGCCTCTGGCTAAGCAACCCAATTCCCTTAGGAGCCTGTGATAATGTTCAATCAGGGTTACATACTCCTTGTTTGGGGACCCAAACAAGATTGTTAGCTGGTGTCACAACTGCTGCAGGACAACTCATTGGATTGATGGGATGCCACATTATGATCTTAGCCTAGCTCCTCTCTCACCTTCTCTGGGACTGCAGATGACTTGTGCCCTATAATGAAGCTGGTGAGGAGGGTTTCTATAGCCCCCATATGGGTCAGTGAGTCCAGAAATGTTTCTTATCATGCCCATACATTTCTCTAGGTCTCTCTGAAAACCTGTGGAGTGAGGCTGCCACTTGTACAGGTCAGAAGTGGGAAAGGGCATATGGAAATTCACCAGCACTTCTTACTTAGTAGGGGCCTGCCTTAGGGGATAAGTTACAGATAAGTTACAGACTGTGCCATTTGTCAGCATTCAGTACTATGGTGAGAAGTGAAGCAGTGGAGCTTAAGACCACTGGCTATAGATGAAGAGGTGGGGAAGGTGGAGTATAAGGTAAGGAAGGGCAAAGTGGGGTGGGAGCTATAGGCAATACAGTAGGGGAAGAGTAGGGTAGGGAGTTGGAACCAAAAACACTGGAGGAGGAAAAGGAGAAGGGAGGCAGAGTTGCACCCCTCTTTCAACAGGGAAAAGTGAAATAAGATTAGCAGTCTCCTCATGAGGACTATTGAGAACAAGAAGAAACTTTTTCCCCCTGGTGAGCATTCCACCTGCAAGTCTGAAGTTTGGTACTGAGCCATAAACATCTGAGTCAGAAACACTGCGTTTCAACCCACTTCTGTCACTGACAAAGTAAGTCCAATTACGAAACGGCTATAGCTTAAGGTTCTATGAACGGGCTATACTTCCTTCTCTTCCAATTGATATTCTGGCCACACAGCATTACAGAAAGACTAGCAGTCTTTCAGTGAGTGGAGAGAAGGAAAAGTTCCCAGTGGGTTAAAATACAGCCTGGTATACTGTCTAGGGGGAACATTGCTGTTTGGCTTCCCATATAGGGGGAAAGGAATCTCAAATCTGAAATTGTTGCCTAAGGCTCTTGCATGCAACAAGTGGCTCCAGGTGAAGGAATCATTTAAACCATGAAAGTCATCATTGAATTCACCATGTTGTCCACCTGATCAAGAGCCCAGACAACCCTGACATAAGAAGTAAAGAAAATCTTCATTTCCCCAATTTATCTAATCTTATAACTAGTCCTTTCACTGATCTTTAAACTTACTGCTGTCATGAAGCCCCAAGCAAACATTATCTGTGACACTCAATCTGTGGGGAAAGAACTGTAGAAGCATTGCTGCTATCACACATCCCAACACCTCTGCGATGGCTGGAGAGCTGAGGCGATGCTACTGCAACTCACTCAAATTCGTGGCATTTCAGAAGATGAATGAATAAGAACATACATTGAAAGTGTAAATTAAGGAGATTTGGGGGGGGGGGTCAAAGAAACTGCAGAGAGTGGTTTGGAAAGGACAGAGAAATCCAGGATGGTCTTTCTGGGATGGTCTGAGGAAGGAGAGGAAACTCAGAGAAAGTTGAAAGCAAGACCATGAATATACAGGTCAGTGTTTCCAGTATCCAAAATTTGTAGCACCATATTCAAGCACTTGTCCCATGTCTCTCTATGAACACCCCCTGAAGCCATCTCAGGCATTTTTATAGCCACCCCAGGCAGGGAGGGTGTTGCCACACTCTAATGGACCCAGGTTGGCTGTGGCTACCTCCTTCCCACCCATAGAAGCCCAGAAAGCCATAAGAGCCTATACTGGTACAGGGTTTTCCCTGTCTTATCTTAGACAGAGATCTTTTCCTTTTCCAAGACATATTACATTTTGGAATCATAGGTCCAGAAAGAGACTTAGGTGTTAGATGATTTTAGCTCCAGTCAAAAATCTGTCACATGGCTGTGTACAACCTGAGAAGCCATTATTGAGCTTCCCTTCCTCAGTTATAAGGTGGCGAGAAAACACTGGTCCAGCCCCCCTCCATGCAGAGTAACTGTGAGCACGAGGTGACATGACACAGGATGTGACAGTCACACAGAGATCACTAAAAGCTAGTTCCAAGATTCTCCAGTTCTCCTGAACCCTCACAGACTATATCCGTGGGGACAGGGAGTCAAACAGGTCACGCCCAAGTGCAATCCACATTTCCAACAGTTTGTCTTGGCTTTCTATAGGCATAGAGGTTTTATAATGTGTGTATGTGTATGTGTGTATTTCCATTTTAAAGACGAATTCCATTGGTTAGAAACAAAAAAGATTTAAAAAGCTACTGGAACATTAAATCATTAATCTCTCACTGCATGGAGAAGGAACCTGAGGCTCAGGGACACAGTGGCAGAGTTCAGACCAAAGGCTGTTTTTAATACTCTTGTTCCAGTGCTTTGTCCACTGCTTTGTTGTTGGTGCAACAGATGCTGGAGGATTCCATCAGGGCTCAGGGGGAAACTCCCCCGCTCTTCTAGGTCCTTCTCGGCTGCAAATAATCAAAAGAGCATCAGAGGATTGGCAGAGGAAACAGATTTAATAATAAACAAGCAGGCACTGCAATGATCATGTGGATCCTGATTTCAGTCTTGTAGAACATGGTTAATTCCCCAAACTAGAGGACAAGGGCCCAGGCTGCCAAGGGGTATGGGATGGGGGGATGGTAGGGTAGGGACTTCACAGGGAGTGGCAGGGTTGCCTGCATGTTTACTCTGAACGTAAAGATGGGTCTCTCAGACCCAGAGCCTATTTCCACATACATCCTTCACCTGATAAAGCTGCCACCCATCTTCCTTCTTCTAGGGAGGAAAAGGCAGCAGGCTATTGCTTCTTTAGGGAAAGGGCAAGAGCTTCTCCTTAGCCTCCAGGCCTTCTCACCTCAAAGCATTTGCCTGCCAGAGTGGGGCATCTTGAGACTGACTCAGAATCTTGGTGCTGTTGATGTTTCCAGCATCATCAGTTATATGAACAAACAAGAGAAAACCACCCCCAAATTCCTGCATATCCCAGGAAGGCACATCAGCATAGTTTATCAAGCACAGCTCACCCCAGGATAAGGGAGATGCTCTGGAAGTCTGGGCAATGTAGGGCTCATGGGCAAGGGTAGGGGTGGACACATCTATGCTAAGCAGGGCTCACATACCTGACCCCTGCTTCCATCTCCCCAACACATATCAGTTGCCTAACAAGCAAGCGATATACAACCCCCTCCTGCTCCATTATTTGTAAACTTCAGGCCATTCAAGCAGATGGGTTTTTCTCTAAAAAATAAAAATTTTACCAGTGCTAATTTTTACCAGCATTCAGCCTTCTCACCCGCAGCCCCAAGACATTCAAATTCTTCCTTCAGGCAAGCTCAGTTCCCTTGGGTTAAGAATCAAAGTTCAAGCCCCAGATTATCATTTGGTAAATCATCTGGAATATCACCTCGTTCAAAAACAACTACGGTTTTATAACACAGTGTGTGTGGCTGAAAACATCCCTGTAATTTTGAGTCAGAGAGGCCCAAAATTTTGCTTTTCTCTCAAACTTATCTGATATTTTCTTGTTTTCTACAGGAAGGAAAGGTCTTTTCTTGGAGAATTTAGGGGGAAATGTGCATACAAAGTATCAAGTCAGGCCATGGTTATCCATCAATCCAACTGCTCCCAGGTTGGTGGGAGAGATAGAATCCAATAAGTTTCCTAGCACATTCATAATGTGTATGTGTGCCTGCATGGACATGGGGAGGTGAGTGTACATGCATGTATGTGTGTGAGTGGGCAAGGTTGTAATGCAAGTGTGTAAGTGAATGCCAAGTGACAGCATGTGTGTGAGTTCATGCACAAATGTGTTGTGGCCCTGACTTCTCTAGAGCATCTGAAGCCTCACAGGCTGCAACAGAAGCAAAAGCCTGGAAATGGGATGGTGCCTGCTCAAAAGCCAGGACTCCCTGGGAAGGACACACAGGGCTTCTGAGTCAAGGAAATAAGTGAATCCAGGCAAGAAGATGGGATCAGGGGCTTGCATGTGCAGGTGAATTAGCCTTCTAGAACCAATGCCATGATCAGAACCAGAACTGGAGCTTTGGTTAACTTTTCCTGTAAGCAAACATGGGAAACAAATCAGAACCAGCAGGAAGTTCACTACTTCTGTGGGGGGCAAGTGGGAAGAGGATTCAGCCATCTGCTGAGCCCATGGTTTCCTGCCTGGACTGGAGGTGCCGAGTTCATCAAGGCCTGTGGACTCAAGGTGTGAAAGTCCCTCACCTGGCTTCATGAAAGCAGAAAGGACTGTCCCTGGGGCCTCACTAGATACATTAGCACAGCCTAACTCTTCTCATCTTCCAAAAGAAACCCAAGATACAGATGGGGTTATCCCCATTTTGCAAAGGTTGGAAGTGAGAGAGGAACGATTCAGCCCAGGTTCATACAGCTACACAAGGTAGAGTCTATGATCATATGATCATAGGCGAACATGTACCTACCAGGTGCACTCAGCTCATTCTTCCCACATCCTGACCCATGCTGGCAGATACCTCCATGTTCTCACTCTCCCAGGGAAGGGAGGTGACCACTACCTAGCTTCATTGTTTCATAGCCACCAGTAGCGCCATTGAGGAACAGCCTCTTGTAAATTCTGTGAAGAATCAATTGATTCAACATAAAGATATGCTTGGAAAGTCTTGATCTGATGACTACATTTCTCACTCCATGGAACACCGAGCACTTCTTCACCACATGATGTTCTGGGGCTGAATAGAATAGACTTGGGCCAGGCCCTGGACTTGGAGAGACTGTGCCTTGCACCTTTGCCATAAGCCATTGCTGTGCTAATGGGTGAAGGTTTGGATGGTGGAAGTAAACAGGAGGAAACTCCAAGGTTATGAACAATAGCATAGCAGAGGAACTCAGCCCAGTCCAGCACTCCTGAGCCTGTTGAGTGCCCATTATGGTCAGCAGCAGGTAGCTACCACAAACACACCACTGGGTGAGTCATGTGAAGAAGGCCTGCACATCTCCGTGGCAGCCCACGGAGCCATCAGTTGTCTCATAGCAACAGGTCTGGAGTGGATAGCTTTTTGCTACTTCCAGGTCTTTCCTTTCTGACAAGTGTATTATTCAAAAGAAGCATTTATTAGAAATAATAGTGCAATTTAAGGCACATGAAAAACACTTTCTGCTCACTATGTGATGATTAACTTTGGAGTTCAGTCACTGCTATAGGTGGTTCAGTGGGACATGGTGGGTGTGAGAGGTGTCCTGGTTCAGTCACTATGGAGAGAAAAAAGAGAAAGAGGGTCAGCGACCCCTGACTGGCAGCTAGACTACCAGGCCTTTTCCTTTCTTTACCTCCTTATGCTCTTGAAAGAGACCTTTAATTTTCAGTTCTCACCTCAAGAAATATGGTCTGATGCCCTAAGCTACTTAGCCAGGGGGAGGTCAGGGAGCTACCTGCTCACAGTTCTCTGGAACCTCTTTGCTCAGCAAGCAGCTGCCCAGTGCTGCCTGGTGACCACAGTCCCAGGTGCCAAGGTCAGTTGGGCCTTCTTTCACCATGGAGGAGGTGGTTGGGTGTGTCAGGCCCTTCCCCATCCACATGCTCCTTTTAGAGCAGACAAGATTCTTGACATAATCACACTGAATTATTCACAACATTTTAAACAAGAAAACAAGTAGATTGGGACTGCCAGGGTCCATCAGCTGCAACCAAGACAGGCGGAAACTCCTGTGCCTTTGATGCTCTTTGGTTGAGGCACTATGACTTCTGAAACTGCTGTCACAGGAAGAAGACCCATTTTGCTTCAAATAGTCTGTTCAGTTTCTTAGAATTAGATCTGGAAGAAATAACTCTGAACCCTCAAGTAATAGTAACATAAATGAAGAGGTGTACACCTCTCATACAGTGTAGACGGGGGCATTCCAGGTTCTGCCAGTCCTAAAATGCAGTACCTCTCAGCTCACATTTCAACATGCCTGGATGGTTTCTCACCTTCAGAAGTTAAGAGGCTTCTGAAGGGGATGTGGGGAGGGAAGCAGAGAGGAGAGCATTGAAAAATGGTGCAGACTGTATCCCGGTGGGTGTCTCCTAAGAGGAAGCTGCCTCACAACTCTTCTGCCTACTTTCCACCTGTTGGAACTTGGTATGACAATAGCAGCTCCCCTCAAGGGAGGGGGCAAAACACAAAATTTATCATCCTCATGGCTCTGGTTTAAACATTGTGTAACTCTGAAAGAAGCAAGAGCAGCTGCAGGAGAACTACCAGCCCTGCTAACATATCCTCCTGGAGAAGCTCTTCTTTCCACCCATGGGCATCCTGCATCACCTCAGGACTTCTTAGCTCCTAAAATTCATCTGAAAAAGCAGATTTTCTTGTTCCTCTGCTACTTTGAAATTTTCTGAGACTGACCATTTTGCAAATTCTTATCCTGTCTTAAAGAGCACACAAGATTCTGATCTCTGGTAGCCCCCTGCCAAAGTCACCACCTCCAATCCTGTCCTCCTGGGGGTGGCCTGTTGTGGTTGCTTCTACTGCTCTAATGAGGTGATACCAAGCTGCTAAGTTTTGTGAACAAGTGACAGACAACATGCTTGCTCATAAAGGAAAAATATCCTGCACTGTTTAGTTGGAAGACTGCTCACTATAGGAAAACTTTCCTGGCCAAGCTTGCAGAAGGGTCAGGGCTAACAGTGTCCTGGTGCTCCCAGAACCCCACAACCGTCCAGCTACCCCACTTTCTGGGAGCAAGATGGGGAAGTTACTAAATCCTAGCTGCACAGAGGTTTGCACTGTGGGCCTGTTTGCACAGTATGCCCCTTCACAGCCCGGGACCACACACTGTCATAGAAGAAACTGGGGTCATGTTAATGCGAGAAAAAACAGTGCACTATTGGCCAGGTCAGAGACATGTTCAGATGTTTGTGCAGGTTCTAAAAGCAGATTTCTCCTCTGAGGTGTATAAGTTTGGGAGAAAAGACCCCTTGTGTTAGACCAGACTGCTTCATGTGTTACTGCTCTAAATACTGCAAATTAGTAAGACCCTTTGTTTCTCATTAGTAGAAGGGGGTGTCACTCAGCGCCTCACAGTTCCAAAGAACGAATCCTTTCTGTGAAGTTGAGTTCACTGCTATCTGATTAGCTCCACCAGGCCTTCAGGATTTGTCCTTCCTGGAGGTGGTGAAGCAGGAATGAAATGATCAGCTTAGCTTGGGAGATGTAACTCTGAGGAAAGAACAAACTATATAAACAAAGAATACAAATTCTCAGTCTTCTTATAGCTCACAGCCATGCCCAATCATCTTCTGAGACTCTGTAACTCCAGTCATTCAGTTCTAGACATCACTGAGAGAGTGTCCCTTTACAGGTTGTTACACTGGGAACACTTTTATGCCCTGAAGACAAGGTAGGGATGAGATTATGAGTACTTATCCTACAGAAACCTGTTATCACAGCAAATTCAACATCCATGCAATTGATTGATATTTTGCATTGGCAAATTCTAGAGACAGAAAGCAAATCTGCGGTTGCTTAATGCTGGAGAAGAGGAAGAGAAAAAGGGGCATGGCAGATAATGAGTAAAAGTTTCTTTTGGGTCATTAAATTGTTGGGTCATTAAAATGTAGTGATGGTTGTATAAATATGAATTTATTTTAAAATGTTGGATTATATACTTTATTTCTTTTTAAACACTTTATATATGAATTTCACATCTCTGTGATCTCTGGGGTTCACGTCCCCCCCTCCCTGACTATTCCCACCCTGCCCCATCCCCCCCCCAGGTTGTGTACTTCAATTTGGTTGTTGACTTGTTTTGACTTTTCTTCATGAATTTTTGTTTATCTTTCCCATGTCTCATATAGTAGTGAACCCATTTTGTTTCTGTTTTTTTTTTCTTTTTTGACTTGTTTCTGCTAATATGAATTCTTCTAAATCCATCCATGTTACCATAAAATCATCTAATTTGTCATTTTTAATTGGTGAATAATATTCCATTGTGTACATATACCACCTATTTTTCACCCAGTCATCTGTTTTGGGACATTTCAGTTGCTTCCATGTCCTTGCAATTATAAATAGTGCTGCAATAAACATCCGAGTACAGGTGTCCCTTTGTGCCCACAGTGAAGTCACCTAAATTCCCAGCAGAGCAATTGCTGGGTTAAATGGTAGCTCCATTTTCATTAATTTGAGGGCCCTCCATACAGCTTTCCATAGAGGTTGGACCTGTTTACATTCCCACCAGCAGTGTAAGAGTGTCCCCTTCTTTCCACATCCTCGCCAGCACCTGTTATTGCCTGTTCTTTGAATTATACACTTTAAATGTGTGAATTATATAGGAAATAAATTCTATCTCAACAAAAGCTATTCTGTAACAGAAACCCAGTCCTACAGCTATTCTGTAACAGAAACCCAGTCTGCAATTTTCATTCACAACCAGTTCAACTCCTATAGTTTTATTTACATTCCCACTAGGTGTGTTCTCAGGACACTTGCCGGAACCTCAAATCACTGAACCTGAATCCTAGTGTGGTGATACTCTGTTTGCTCATCACAACCAGTCTTCCAGATCTCCAGGATTACAAGTCCTTCACAGCTTCAGGCCAAAACCCTAAGCTATTGTTTCAGTGTTTTCTTACTGGTAACTAATATGATCTCCTGTCTGTGTCCTTCCATTCAGCCCCCTGCAAACACATTTATGACACCACCTGGCTAATCTCCTTCTATCCTTATGCTCCTGAGCTGCTGGAGAAAAATAACCTGATCACAAGTTGGTTCTCAAACTGAGCTCTGCAGTTATCAACAATGCTGCTTTGAGAGTCCTTGGATCCCTTGTCAAATTCCACATGAGCTTTTGACTTCCCCAGCCATTTTTCTCTCTATAGAGAGAAAAAAGATTGCCCCCAGCTTCTAAGAGAACATTGAAGGGATCCAATGTCAAGTCTCCATACCACTAAAATAGTTGTATACATCTGGATCTGCCCCCATCGTCTCACAAAGTCCCCGAGGAGGAGACCGTCCCCTTCCTCTTGGTGAGGGGCAGTCTCCCTACCCATACCCTTGACTGCATTCCTTTTGAGCTTCTCAGAAATTTTTCTAGCTGTTGCTCCTTTTCCCTCTGCACTTTTCATTCTTCTGTGTAGTGTCAACTACTCCGTCTACGTGGTCTCCTTTCACACTTAGAAACACACTCACAACTATCTTAACTTATAAACCATCTTGACTGACAATTAACTTTTAAACCTTTTCCTCTCTTGAAATTGGTGTTTTCTTTCCCTTCATATTCAAAGTTCTTGAAAGACCTTATTTTTACTCATTTCATGTTACCACTGCCCATTAACTCACTGCGCTCTAGCTCTTCCTCACCCACATCTCAGCCTGTCATTGCCAATTGTCCACCATTTCCTTCTTTGGCAAGCAGCAGCTCATCCTGGGGACTGCTCCTTCATCAAGAAGGCCTTTTGTGCTTTGGTCTTTGTGAAACGCTCTCTCCCACCCCACTGCCAGCTTCCCATCAGTCTGCCCATGTGCTTACACTGGTACCCACCCACAGATGTGTGTTTCTGTTGGCTCAGTTCTAGCAACTATCCTCACTTTACACCACATCCTAGCCACTTACATGTTTGTGCACAGAGATATTCGCCAGCCAGAGTCACCTCCCTGCGCACCCCACCCTCATCTAGCCAAACATACTCTCTGAAGAGTTCTGACCTGAATTTTGGTATAAACTGGGGAACTGGCTTCCTCACTCCACACTCCCTGGATACACTTTTCTTCCAGGGCTCTCTCCATTGTCAAGCAGCCAGCATTCACAGGGATTCCTATTCTGAAGCTTTACATTTGGCCTTAAATATGTCCCTTTCCCCACTTCTGACATGTACTGATGTGCACATTCTGGCAACTATTCCTCCTTGTTTCCTCCATGTCTCTCTCTCCCCTTCCATTCTTATCCTTATCCTTTCCTTATCCTTTCTTACCTGACCTCTCTGCCTATAATATCCTTCTCTTTGATTTATTTTTCTGCTGCCATCAAAGGCAATATCCAGAAGAACAAAACTGGTGTGTGTGTGTGTGTGTGTGTTTGTGTGTGTAAACTTCACTCTCTCTCTGCAACTTTACAGCATAACAGCATCCGGATGGCAGTAAGTAGGCCCCGCCCCTGTCCCTCCCTCACACCCCACTTCCCTCTTAAAAGTCTTTGTTCTCAGGATACTGATCTGCAATTTCCAGAAAGTGTCACAATGGTTCCCATGGCTGTGACTTTACTAACAGAGACCTCTCAGCTGTGAGATGCTCTTTCACCCCACCCCATTTTGTATTGATTCTGAGCTGAAGTGAAGTGTTCAAATTCCAACTTCTCTCAGGATTCCTCATGTTCTCAGAACTGCTGCCACTCCTGACAACAGGGATGAGGCCTTGGTCCCTGAGAAATTCACCATCTCAGGTTACTTCTAGGGAGACACTCCTCCCTCCTCTGCCTGAGCACTGACATCAGTGTGAGCCGCTCTAGGGAAAAGAGATGGGTTCTGTCCTCTGGTGACAGGGGAACATTTGGAATCTTCCACTTGAGGTTGTGGTTTCTTAAAAAGTCACCATGCCTGTTCCTTCTCAATTGTGTGGGTGAACTCAGTTTCAGTTTAGGGTCAATGATTATTCTTAAACTTCTCCTTTCAGATAAAATTTCTATTCTTGTAAAGTCTTACAAAGACTCAACTTGAACAACTAACAAACATTTCTGGAATTATAGCAGGACCATTAAAAGGAGGTGGGTGTATATCTAAAGTCCCAGAAATTGAGATAATTCATGAAAAGTACTTGATGTTTTCAAGAAAAGTATAGTCTTTGTGGTTTTATAGTGTCCTCTTTATTAATGAAGGGCTTCTGCTTTAGACATTTGGAAATTGACCTTAGAAAATTATTGAGAATGCCTCCTCTCAATAAATAAAGACCATCTCATCCCACCCTCTGAGCTCCGCATGGCCGCTTCTCAGTGGGGGCTTCCCCATCTGCCATCCAGAACCTTAGACCCTAAATGCACACTCAGTGGCTTGGTGCCCCACTGGCCAGTTCTTCATAATAAAATAGTACTAGTTAAAATTCTGGGAGGTTCCCAAGGCACATAAACCAGGTGTGGCAGTACACACTTGTAATCCCAGCTACCTGGGAGGCTGAGGATAGGGATCATTTAAGTCCGTGGGTTCAAGACTACCCCAGGCAACATAGTGAGACCTAATCTCTTTAAAAAAAAAAAAAAAAAAGGAGGAAACATAGGTAATGTAGACAATTTGTTATCTTTAGTTTATAGATGAGGATACTGAAACTTGCCCAAAGTTGCCAGGCTTGAAAATGGTGGGCAACTGACTCAGGCTCCCCACTTCTCCCCCCAAAGTGGGTGCAGAGATGAAGGGAGAGACACTCCTTGAGAGTTCACACCTACCACTGAAGGGATGGTGGGAAATAATCTACCAATATACAGACTAGGGCACTGGTCTGGGGACCCTAGAGGTATATTTGTTTTTCCCTGTATTCTGTGAGACAGTTCTTTTCAATATTGCACAAGAGCACACTGTCTAAGCCACTTGGCAAGCTGCATCTCCCCACAGCCAGTCGAGCCATTCCCTGGGAACTCTGAGTTGGCTATTGTGACCCTGGCAAGGTGGGTTTCCACAGCCTGTGTCTCCCCTCCGTCCTCGTGCCTCTGCATTTGGCTCCTATGGCTACAGGTTCCAGTGCACACTCATCTCCAGGCCTGTTGATTCCATGTTGGTCTGCGTGCACATGAAGCCAGCAGGCATGATTCTGTGCCACCAGTGAAAATATAACTTTAAAAGCCACTCTCTCCTGTGAGCTGGGAGGCAACCCTTTCCTCGGGGCAGACATAGGTTCATGGCATGGACTGGCCTTGAGCCATGACTCTCCCAGGAGTCTGCTTTTGAGTTTTCTGGAGGTATTCAAGACAGAGGTCACCAGTGATGGTGGGTCCCCTGCTATCACTAATAGCATAATCCCCAACTTCGCCAGCACCGAAGTTAATACAAACAAGAGTCCTAAAATCCTGAGATTACACAAGAACTAGACATTTATGAAATTATAAATCTTTTCCAGCACCTCTAGATATTGTCTAAAGATGTTTACCACCTGGACTTGTGGTATTTACAAAATGGCTCAGACCACAGGGAAAGTTCCTCCTTCAGATTGGTTCAGATCCAAGACTTCACTGGAGGAAAGATTAGGGGGAATTTTGAGGCTCCTAGTTTCAAACCTCTAAGTAGAATTAAGTGTGTGGCTTGCCCACACTGGGACCTCAGTTTGAGGGTGCTGTCTTGCCCAGAGGGCTAGAGAAAGCCTCTATCTCTGAAGCATCAGGGGTTCCAGATGAAAGCCAGACCATATCAAGGTCACCAAAGGGCAGCTGGAGAAAAGATAAGTTCTGTTCTCCCCACATACTGGGACAACCCCAGCGAGTCCTCGAGCTATGTTAGAAAGTAATTTAGCACTTTATTTCAGAACTAACCAATTAATCCCTTTCAAGTCTTGTGAGTAAGGAAACCAATGACATGTTCTTGGAAATGTGAAGTCATCAGTCTGTGATGTCAATATATGAGAAATAACTAGATGAACATGTTGTACCATCACCAGGAGCAAAGTTGTCCCTAAGGGACCCAGCCCTGAGCTGCCCCAGTCATCTCTAGCACAGTGGCCCTGGTCTAGCCTGATTCTGAGAGCCAGAAAGTAGTGTTGTTGGTTGAGGTCTCACAGTCTGCCATGGAGTCCGATGGTTATGCAGTGAGAGGAGAAAGAGACAGGAGTTCCACAGAGTGCGGCAGCTCTCTGACCCCAGCCTCTTCAGATGCCCATGTCCTTCAAGTTCATTTTTTACTGATTTCATCATGTGGAAATATAGTGAGGGCATACAGACAGATCACTGACTGGTTTCAGTGTCTTTGAGAGGTAGGATTTGGATTCTATAGCTAACTTAATTAGTTCATTAAATCAACAAATATCTGTGAAAACCTGCTCTGGACAAGGGACAGGCCATGCTCACGGCTGTCAAGACAGTCCCCCTCTCTGCCAGTATGCTTGCCATGTCACCAGCTTCTTCTACTATGCACATTAAAACCCTTGGTTTTAAAAAGAGCAATCATATTGTGCCAAATGAAGAGACCAGGCTTGGTGGGACTACTTTGAATGAAAAGGCTTCAATTCCAGATATTGTCAATGCTGACAAAAGAGGTCAAGTATCATTTCACTCACATTAGGATTGGTGTCTTCTAGATGCCTCCTGGGTAGTCAAGGTCAGGAAACCAAGACCTCTGACTGTCCACATGGTATCACTTGGGAGAATGTGAGACAGCTGCTCTCAACCATGGTGGGGTCCTTCCTGCTCCCTCACAACACCTTCAGTCTTACCACAAAGGATGAATGGCTACCAATATATAATGGTGGTCTACTACAACAGACAAATTCTTAAGGCATCAATCCTGGTCAACCCCAAACTTTGACCTTGACCTCAAAACACATACATATATATGCACATACCCATACATAGACATGCTTACACACACCACCATCTTTGCTAATCAAGAAGACTGGTGGGGCAGTCATTGTTGCAAACTTAAATAATTTACAAATCCAGACCTGGTCCTCACTTCATGGAGGAGCAACTGTTGATACTCTAACAGGGTTTTGTACCAAGTTCCACAACCCAAGGACCTGACCCCTTCGGCCTCCACATGTTGCACTAGAGCTCAGCAGCCATGGCGGCACATACAAGGCCATGACCCTGGGTCTTATTAACTGCCAGTCATTCCAACACACTTAATACATGTATCTTCTGCCATGACCCCAAAGCACACATCTTCGCTGTAGTACACTAAGCTCACTTAGCAATTTTTCCACTAGTTTGGGAACAACCTCCATCTAAAAAACCAATCATCTATGAAATATTATTCCAGCTGAGTGTGATGTGGACAAAGCTGTCTTGCTTCCTAGGAGCCAGTAGGCCAGGAAGGCCATTCGAAGTGTTCTCCGGAGTGCTGGTAGTCACACTGGTAGCTACAGTCATGGAAGAACAATCGCACCTCAGAGTGTATTCTCTGGGCTCTCAAGGTGAATGACCACAGGATACTCTATGGTCTTATAGATGACAGCTCCTTGGTAACTTCTAAGTTATGTGGAAGTGAATCAGAATTCCTGGAAAGCAAGTAGGGGTCCAATTTGAATGAGAGTTGGGTTTTAAATAATAACAACAAAACCATGAAAATACTGGCTGAAGAAATGCTGGAACAGTTGGTTCTAGATTTTGAGACTAACATCAAAAATTAAGGCTCAGAAAAACACAAATTGTTTGGGGTTACTTTTGCCTTAGAACATAGAGTAAGTAGAGTATTAATTCACTGCAGGAAGGGTGCTGTTCCATCAGAACAAAGTCAGTGTGAAAACTGAAAGCAGAATTTCTGAGAACTGTAGAATCTTTGCCCTACTGACTTAGAATGTGCACTCTCACAAGTTCTGGAGTTGGCTTTTTTGAGAAGCTCTATGCCCCTTTCCAAAGCATTTATTTAAACAGTGAAAAATGAAGATAGCCCTTTAACTAGACAGCTGGGACCTTTCCAAAAGCTGCTTGCATGCTCTGAACCTCTATTTCCTCCTCTGTAAAACACTAATAATTGCTACCCCTTCAGACTTTGGTGAGGAGTAAATGAAGTAATGCAGGTGAAATCCCCCCATTAAAACAAAGTGCCCCACAAACATTATTGATTTACTGTTCAAAAAGACATTTTCTTCTTGGCCTCTGGACAGGCATGGGCCCCATGGTGGTTTGGGCTCTTCAGCTGCCTGTAAAGTCATCACAATAATAAATGGGAGTGCCTGAGGGGCTTAGGTCTCCAACCACACTGAGCACTGTGAGTTGAAAGACTGACTACTCCCAGTGTCTGCTCCAAGTTTGCACTGGCCCACAAAGTCCTTATTCTCATAACTCAAGCAATGGATCCTACTGCTAATCCAGCTTAGTTGTGGGTTTTGAATTCTTCCAACAATGTCTTACATGATTCTCTCTCTCTTGCTCTCTCTCTCTCTCTCTCTCTCACACACACACACACATACACACACACACACACACACACACACATCTAGAAAAGGCTGCAACATCCAACCCCTCACAGCAGTAGGAAGAAAAGTATAAGGGCCTGTGTTGAAAGGTTGTCTACACAAAATTGACACTTAGGGGTTTACTGTCAATGAATTTACATTAATATTAAAATGCAAATTTCAAGTCAGAACAGATCTATGCTGCAATCTCAGATTGTTAATTGTTTGAGGATGTTAACCAAGTGATGTTCAATGGAAATGACATATTGTCATATGTCCTTCAAAGAGGCTCATAAAAAACTAGGAGAAACTTAAATGCATCCCTACATTTATTTTTAGAATGTGATGTAGCTGGATTGATTTTTAAGAAAATACAAAAGAAAGAATCTAAAGCTTGGGAACTAATTAGAGCTGTTATTTACCATTTTTACTGTTCAATTTCTGCTGATAGAAAAAGGAAGGAAGTCATAAAAAGCCTAATCCATTGAAAAGAGACCAAAGTAAGACTGCAAATAAATACTGGATCCCAGTAACGGACAAACTCAGAGATTTTTCATATCCTCTCTAGGGAAACAAAGATTTTTATGTTAATTTCTGAATGGGGCTTGATGGCATTTAACCTAATATGTAGATCTTAATAAGAAAATAAAAATTTCCATGGAGAAAATATTTTTCTGTTTGAGGCTGCCAGTTCCAAGGCTCAGAAGCTTGAAAAGGCAGAGTGTTTTTTGTTCCAGTCAAACTTGATTGAGAGTCTTAAATCATTATAATTAAATTTTCAATTGTAATAGCATGCTCTCTGCTTCTAGGTTCCTTGTGTCAGGGCTTCTGTGCAAACTGTTCATGTGGAAATAAGGATGCGATATTTCCTCTGGGACACAAGATACCTTGGGACCTAGGGTTTTCTTTTGTGTCCCTAGTGATCAGGAGATGAGTGTCCACCAGCAGAGGCCTCTTTTGAATGGAAAGAGCTCTGGACTTCTCACAGCCTACTCTCTGCCACAGGACAGTGCCTGGATGGACCAGTCACGTCAGCCAGCCTATGCCACACCAATCACGACAGCTGTTCCTGTTTGGCTTCCAACTTCAAAGATTCCTGCTTTCCTGAACATGCATTCCGAGTTTTATTTTCCAGTGTTACAAACCATGCAGTTCCCCAACAGCACTAAAGGTCAAGCTTTCATCCCAGGCCTAAAGGAATATGTACTTGGGTCCTTTCCTTTCTTGTTTTCCTTTGGGGAAGTCATAAAAACAGCTTTGATAATTAGTAAACAGCTAACATTTTCCTAACACGCATAAAACATAAAGGCGATGTGAAACCCAGATTTGCTTTCAACTTCGTTAGAGGCTCAAGTTCCAGGGGCCACATTTTCCGGAGCGCAAGTGAGTTGTTCAAGCTACGTAGTTAATCTGCCCATGGTGCCTGACTCACCCTGGAAGGAGTGTGACCAGGTTTAAGACTCTGGCTACAGCAGGTAAATTCACAAAAGGTAGAGAAAAACTAGCCAGATTTGTGACAGATCTGAGGTTACAGTCAAACTCTGGAAAATGAGAGTACTTCTTAACTTTTCATTAGATAGGGAGCTCCATATTTTTTGGACTTTTATCTGCCTCCCTGGTAACCTCAGCAAAAGTACAAAAATTACATAAAGGGCTCTTTACTCTGTTTTAAATTACTTAAAATTCTCAATGCAGCTTCTTCGTTAATTTAAGAAAATGGAAAATACTGGTGGCTATGTTTGAACCCATATTCTGTGGTTGCCTGATGCATCCCCACAAGGATTCACAGGCTGGTCACCTGCCCAGTAGCTCTGTGAAGAAGAAGAAGACTTCAAATTTACTGTATTCCCATCTGAGTGAGGACCTTGGCTATACAAAGGAGGCCATGAACAGGGTCGTTAGTGTCTCAAGTGGCTCTCAGGATGGAAAGTGAAGTTACATCCTGTGTGTCATTTATTTCATTTATCTCAAAGCACAAAAATTTCTGACAGTATTTCTGATTGCAAATAAAAAATTAACACACCAAGGAAGAATAAAGTTTAATGCAACCATTTGCAAAAGAAGTAACTTCTTAAATTCATAGACTACATAGGATGTGTGTAGAGGTAAATGAGGCAAATAAGGTAATTAAATTAGACAAAACTTAATCAGTCTTGCTCATCATATGAACAAAAGCAATTGGCTAATAGGAGCAGCAAATAAATTTCTGAAAGTTAAAATCACATCCCAGGCATGGCTAGTAAGAGACCTTAGTACTCAGCTTGCACTACAAGCTGCACCTAGCCTTCAGCCACCCTGGCCCAGAATCTTAAGCACCATTTCCAGCCAGTTGATGCTGCTGTCCCCCAGGAAGTGGTCTCTATTCTCTATCCTGTGTCTCTAGCTTTCAAATCAAATTCCAGCTGAATTTTGTCTTACTGGTCAACCTGATGCCTGCTCACAGGGAGGCTAGGATGGTAGTTGCCATTTTCAGTTTCTCCTGTGTTGACTGTGCCACCATGCAAAGTCATAAACTGGAGTGTTTTCTGATATTTGGAAGAAGGTAGATGAAAAAAAAAAAAAAAAGCGGATGTCTGTAAACAGCTTTGTGCTGCTTGCATGAGCATGGGGAAGTCCTGTTTTCCAAAGGGCAAAACTACCCACCAAAATCACAAAGAAGGCAGACTTCACTCATAATCATTCTGCAGAGCTCTTGCCCAACCCACCTGCTATGAGCATCTTTGTGCCATCCATCCTCTTTTGTAGTTAACAGCTTTGGTGTCCTAGATGCAGGCATTGACTATATTTTCCTCTCCACTGTGCACCTATCTCTTTAATTATACTTTCCCTGGACAACTTTTTGCATGAAATAGTGATTAGTGCTTAGATCTTCTGCAATTTAAAAATGAGCACAACCACAAATTTTAGGCTGGATGAAATCTGTACTTCAATTTATCAAGTTTTTCAGTGTTTTACCCTCAAGTTCTCTTTTATAAGAGTCATTTACTATAAGTTTTCATTTAAAATCTTTCCATGTTCCACAAACACTTACTGAGGACTTATGTGTGGTTCTAATAACTTGGACATGTACTGGTCCTATTCTCTCCAGAAGAATCTGCAAGATACATTGTAAAAATCATCATTTTATTGGTCAATGAGTCAATGAAGATTTATTCCCCAAACCTAGCTTCTCTGTCCTTTAAAATCCATCTCCAGGGAGCTGTTTCTCTTAAAGGACAGCTTTGCCCAGCTACTTCCATCTATATCCCACAGCCTGACAGAAGGGAAGGTCCTCATGTCCCTCATGTATGTAATGGAAATGATTATGGTAGCAACTACCTTACATTTTTTATACAAATGCCAAATAAGAGATTGATTGACAAGAGCTAACATGAAGCTCAGGTCTACATTGGGTAGGACCCTGATAGTACCCTTGGGGGACTCCCTGGGCTGTGACACCTCTAGAGGAGAGATGTCTGATCCCTTGTCCCTTGGAATTTTGTCAGAAAGAAGCAATTTAGGATAGGTTCCCATCAGGTTTGGGTCTCCTCAATTTTTATTGTCTACTGGTTTCTAGCTAATTTGCCTTGAGTTAGAGCTGCTTCTAAGATCCCTAGAGAGTATAGCTGAGAAGCTTCTTGTAAGGGACTCCCCAAAAGAACAAAAGTTTCCCAGAAATTCTATCACAGATCTTTTTAAAACTGGGAAACCTGTTCTCCAATCACACAATGCATCCTAGGCTACTTCCTGACTCACAGGATCTGGGAACTACTCCTGTATTGCAACTTCCTGTCTTAGACAGGAGCTGCAGTCTCAAGGGATAGACTGAAGGAGATGTAACCCAGTTTTTGAAAGTACAAATGCACACTGGGTCTGCCTGCAATGTGCTCTCTCTTCTCTGTCTCTGTCTCTGTCTCTCTCTGAAGATTTGTTAGGAAAGGAAAAAGTATGATCCACTAGAAAACCCCTTCTGGTCCAGGCTATGATAAATTTTAGAATGGTAATTATTTTCTTTGTAAGTGAAAAATCTTATTCTAAATCTAAAGTAGACCTGAATCTGTTTTAACCAATAATAGCAGAGACAGTCTTAAAGTAAACACTGAACTACATGTAAAATTAAACATAAATTCTTGAAATGTAAATTCCATCAAAGATCCTAACCGATAGGCTGTTTGTAATACAAACAAAATGGCAGAGACCAGCATACTGAGAAGTAATAACTAAAAATAAATTGAGAAGTAAAAAACTAAATAAAGTGGGATCATCTTTTCTAAATGAGACAATGCTTTCCATGATGCATTCATTAATTGAAAAGCTTCTATATATACATTAAACAATTTTTGGCTAAAATAGAGTTAACATTCAGCAATGTTTAGGGAACATTTCTGTAGTGTCTGTTTCTCATTATCAGAAGGCATATTGGAGAGCAAAAGGTATCACTTTCAGGGTGTTGTCAGCTCACAGGTATGAGAATCTTAAGCGGTCCATTATGCCAAGGAGACTTCAAAAATACAGAACTGTAATAAGTCAAAATAAAATACTTACAATCAAAAACAAATTCATGAGTGACAGAGGGTGGAATGGAAATACAGCTCTCAAGACTGCAGCAGCAGTAGAGAATGCTTAAGAAGACAAAGAAAAAGGATTTTCTTGAATCCTATCTAACAATTTCTCTTGGGGGTAAGCAATTCATTTCAAAAGGGAAGGAGAGTGGAAGTGTGGAAATGCTCAATGTCCATATCAACAAGATTTACATTTGACTAGGTTATATGGTACCTTCAAAAAAAAAGTCAAGTTTTTCATCTTTTCTGTGCTTTGGGTAGTACCTGATTATAATGAAGTTTTGCTAGTAAAATCCAGGGAATACAAATATACAAATAGATCCTTGCCTAGTGTACAACTTGATCTTTCAGCCTTAGCTGACTGCTACTTCCTCTTTTGAGAAATATTAATCAATATTTTTGACTGCATATGGAAAAGCAGAATCATAGCTATTCTCAGCCTTTTGGTTAAGATCAAGTGTGGAATAGCAGAATCATGCCTTAAACTATGATTGTTTACCATTTGGTTATGAAAGGTGGGAAGAACTATTCACATTTCTGGACAGGGCTCAAGAACTCAACATGGACACTCATGAAGTTTGGCTTGGAAGAAACCTCCCAGGCTACCAGTGACCTGTACTAATTTCATCTAGCTGAAAACAGATACAGCTTCAGAATTCATACCTAAGCATTTTGTAACAGAGGAGAAAAAAATTTTCATTATCATAACCCCTTGAGGATTTTTAAATTCCTAGTGGAAAACAGGACATGTTAAGCAAATCATCCTACCCTGAAAAAGGTAATCAGAGTAATGCAGAACTTGGAATACTCTGTGGTTTCAAGGCATTGCAACACTGGGTATGCCAGATAGCTCAGTTCAGGTTTAGCTGATGGAGGAGATCCCACAATACCGGAGTCTTATGACAACCTTAGCAACACTCTTTCTAATCAGTAATTTATAAGCTGAGATATTCTGAGCATCCTTTCTCTCACACAGTATTTAGAACAAAGAATTTGATTAACTCAAGATCCAACAGTAGATTGGGAGAATTCTTATTCATCATTCTTTGGCAAATCTAAATCCTCACTAGTTTCATCTGTGTTAATCAATGTTGTACCATCCAATTGTCAGTGTGAGAGTGGCATGGGACCTTAAATCTCTCACCAAGCATAGTCTATAAGCCAATGTTAAATGGAAGCCCATTGTTAAATGGGACCGAATATTATGGAAGTACGATGGTAAATTGGGCTTGCCTCAGGCTTTTCTGATCCTCTTATTAAGAGTAGGACTCATAGTCACAGGCTGAGTTGGAGTGTTAACATACATTACTTATTTCTTGCTTAAAAGCATAAAAGCAACTCACAACTTTCCATAGGTCTCAGTGCCCTTGCTCACACTATTCCTATCAGTTGTATTGGGCAAGCTTTTCACCTTCAACACCGGGGCTGGGTTAAAGAAAACATGAGAAAACATGACAGAGAGAAGAAGAGAAAGGCGGGAAGGAGAAATAATTCTCTGATCTATTGTTTTGGAGCTAAAAATCTTATGTTGCTATAGTATTTCTAACTTTTACAAATACTGGATCATAAAATTACCAGGGATATTCCAAAACAATGGTTGATAGTTCTTTTTATTTTTATTAAAAACAAACAAAAACAGTGCATCTTTTTTTCAAGTGAAACTATAGAAAGATTAAAACAGAATTAAATGTCTCTTTAGGTTGTTTAAATATTCAGTGTTTAGGAAACCTGGGACACTTATCCAATTCCATGGTTTTGTCAGGTGTAGGGGAAAACACCCTGACATAGTCCAGCTTCCACATCATCCAGAGAAGATAGAAGAGTCCCCAGAAAATTTTGAAGGTTTTCTTCTCCACTATCATAGGGCAAAGTCTGGCAGAATACCCCAGGTCTTCCCCTGACTTTCTCTACCCTTTTCCCATATAAAATAAAATGACATTCAGTCTCTTACTGTTCACTCTTGAGAGTTGGAAGCCAGGTCACTACTAAACCTTCATTAAACATGAACATACAGAAATTCAAGGAAGAAAAGGACTTCTCCTCAAGTGCAGTAGCCATATCTTTATATTGTCTTCCTCCCTAGTACACTATGATTCCACATGACAGTAATGAGGTAAAATCCCTACAAATCTGCTTCTCTGACAGTATTCTATACTAGCACACAATTGAGAGCAACATGACACTAAATGCTAAGCATCAAAACAGTGCACAATTATCACTATGAAAATGTATTCAAGAAAAGAGCCCATAGGAGTGATTCAAAACAGAGAAATGCTTATATTCATTGTAGAAGTTTATATTTTAGTGGGACAGATAAAGAGGAAAAAAGAGACAATAGCTAGATGAAGAAGAAGCAGCAGAAGCAGAAGTGGATGGATGGGCAGATAAAAAGACAGACAGATAAGAGCATATAGTTTGAGAAAAGTGCCATGATACAATAAGTACAGTGATATAATTTGATTTTACATAAGGTAATGAGGGATGTCTTCTCTAAGCAGATGACATTGAAACTGAGACCTGAAAATGAGAATAAATGAGTTATAATGAGTTAAAATGAGAAGAGCCAGAAAATAACTACAGAAAACTTAAACTCCTTAAGTTTTCTGTAGTTGTAAGAACTGTGTAGATAATATAAGCAGGATATAGTGAGCAAAGTGAGAGAGGCAAAGGGTCAAGTTGAAGAGGTGGACGGTGTGACATTTGAAAATATTAATATAAAAAAGCATGAGATTCACACCATGAAGATTCTATATATCTATTCAAACAAAAGAGAAGGAAACAGAAAAGTAAATAAGGAATACTGTGTGAATATATTTTTTCTTAAAATTGCTGTTAACATTTTTTACAATACTTCTCACATGAAGAAAACCTAAGATGTCCTTAATGGAATATACAAAAGTCAGGCCTTGATAACACAGGGCAAGTGATGAAAAAAAAATCCTTCTACAGGCCAGCATACAGAATCTTCCTGAGAAATGAAGTCATTCATTGAGGTGCATTCCACACTACAAACCACAACAGAATTCACACTGAGTACATTAAATTGACCTGAATTTGTCTTGAAAATTCAGTTTACTTGGGCAATTACTTATAAACACAACTCTGTGATCTTTATCCCTATGCTCAAGTTGCTATAGTCTAAGAGAAGCGGTTTGGTTTCATGATAATTTGTTTATAAAATCACAGAGATGGTAGACCCTGAACCAGAGAATAATTTACCTACAAAATGAAAAAAAATAAAACTTTCTAAAGAAAATTAATATTTTCCAAGGGAAGCAAATAATATTTTAGTAAAATTTTTATAGCATATAGTCAATATAATATAGTTAATTCTCATCTATACCTATGTGCATACATACATTTTCTGGTCTCCTTTGCAGTTAGGATGGTCATTCAACTAAAGATAATTCATGGATGTGAACAGCAATGAGGTGCCACAGCCAGGAATGATTGAACATCTAGTATGGTTTCTTTATATGTTCTTTCCTCATTCACATGGCAGAGCATATATAGATGGAATACTGATTCCTGAGTTACTACATGGAAGAGAGCCACCCAGAATTGTTACTGGACCCCATTGGACCCTGAGTGAGAGCTAGATTTTGTCATGTTAAGCTGCTGAATGCTTTGCTGTTGTCACATTTATTGCCCTTTTAAATTATGTCATGTGCTGTGAAATAGATCTATAAAGTCTCCCAACTTGGAACTCTCTTTCCCTGAAGGATTGATTGAACCCTGTGTCCCTTTGGAAAACATCAATCATATTTCCCAAGATCATTTATTATGTCTATTGTGGAAAGAGAAACCAAAAGTTTCCCTAAAACGTAGAAAATAAAACATGGCTTATTAGACTTGTGTTGCCAACTTGATGTCTGAAAAACCCAAAGAGCTCTAACTCAATTCCAAATGATCTCTTAATTTGGATTTTTGTTTTCTCCTCATGCTGTCCCCATTGCCCCAAGTGCCTTTTACCCTCCTTTCTGCTTGGCATAATCACACCATGCTTCACTATCCAACTCAAATGTCAGCTCTTCTTTGAAGAATTTTCTAGCCTGCCCCAGGCAAAATTAATCACTCCTTCTCTCTGTGCTTACAAAGGTCATCAATGACTTCTTAACTGGCAGTCGATGTCTTCTTTTCCGTGTATATCCTATTTTGACCTCTTCAGCTTTTGTTAGTATTGAAAATTCTCTCTTTACTTAAAAAAAAAGACTCTTGAGATTCTACTCCCTTATGTATTCTTTACTTAACTTTTCTTCTCAACTATTACCTGCTTACTGCTCTGCCCTTTCCTTACATATGAATGTCTAGGTTACACCATACCTCTTTTCTCATTTCATCAACTCACTGACAAACTTCATCTTCTCCTGTGATGTTCACAAGTTAATGATTTCAAAGGTTGTATATCCAGTTGAATTCTCTTTTTGGCTCCAGCTTGGGAGTGTGAATTACCAATCAGAAACCTCTGCCACTATGACTTCAGTCATTTGTACAAAAGGAATTAATTCATTCCTCTCCAAGAACACTCTCTTCTCTCAGTTGTGTTCCCTATTCATAATGCCCAAATTAATAACTTCAACATTCCTTCTCTACTCCTCCCTTTTCCTCACCATATAGATAGATAGATAGATAGATAGATAGATAGATAGATAGATAGATAGATAGATAGATAGATAGATAGATAGATAGATAGATAGATAGATAGATAGATAGATAGATAGATAGAGATATATGTAAAATCATCAATTCTTATTAGATCTTTTATGGGCATTGGTGGTATAGAATTAAATTCACTCCACATCCATGCCAGCACTGTAGAGTGAACTTAATTCTATACCACCAATGCCCACAAAGGATCTAATAAGAATTGGTGATAATATATATAAAGTGAGGAAAAGGGAGGAATAGAGAAGGAATATTAAAGTTACTAGTTTGGGCACTATGAATAGGGGTCTTATACTGCTGGTGGGAATGTAAACTAGTCCAGTCACTATGGAAAGCAGTGTGGAGGACCCTCAAACTAATGGAAATGGAACTATCATTTGATCCAGCAATTGCTATTCTGGGAATCTACCCAAAGAAGACCTCAATACTTACACAAAGGGACACCTGCAGTTAGATGTTTACTGCAGCACTATTTATAATTGCAAGAACATGGAAACAACCCAGATGTCCAAAAAAAAAAAGACAAATGGATGAAAAAGATGTGGTACATATACACAATGGAATATTACTTATCGATTAAAAATGACAAATTTGATGAATTTGAGATAACATGGATATATATATTTGAGAAATATATATATTTGAGATAACCTAGAAGAAATCACCTTATCAGAAACAAGTCAGAAAGAAAAAGACAGAAATCAAATTGCTTCACTAATATATAGAATATAGGAAAAACAACCAAACGGTCAGGAGGAAAAGTCAAAACAAGCTAACAAAAAAAAATTAAAGTGCACAACTGGGGATGGTTGTGAGTGGTCAGGGAGGGGAGGTGGTGAGTGAACCCCAGGGAATATGAAGATGTGAAATAAATAAATAAATAAATAAATAAAAAATAAATAAATAAATAAATAAATAAATAAATAAATAAATAAATAAATAAATAAATTAAAAATAGAATTAAGTTCAAACTTTGACTCAGCTACTTACTAGTTATACGATTTGGATCAAGTTAATCTCTGAGCTTCTAATTTCTTATCTGTAATATATGCATAGTAATTAAGGAACTGGGAGTGTTGTAAATAGTAAATGAGAAAACACTTGGAAAATCTGTAGTGTAGGTATACCAGATACTGGAAATTTTTCCTCTCTTTCTTTCCTGAAAATCCACATTCCAGCTGTCTTAGTTCAGGATTTCATCACTTCTTACCTGGCTTATTCCAATGGTCTGTAGTCTTTCTTCCTATCTTCTCTCCCTGTCCCAACCCCAAGTGGTGCTAATGTCCCTTTTTCTCTCAAAGTACTGCATGTTGTATCTCTCACTCATACAAGTCAGTCATATTGTTTCCCAACTTAGAATCTTTGCTAGACTCCAGAAGATGAAACTGCTTATCACCTAGCCTCTATCATTTCATCTCACCCTGACTACATCATCCCAGTAAGAGCTCTTCTGCTCATCCCAGTAAGAGCAAGGTACAGACACTCAAACTAGCTGAAGTGAAGGGGAAGTTTCATGCATGGTTGCCAAGAAAGACAATGACTTTGGACCAAATCCAGAACAAAGCTGACTTCTAAACCCACTTCTGGCCCCTTCTGGCTCAAAACATAGAATGTAGTAAAATGGAATAAAAATAACTCTTTTGATTACTAGACATTTTTAACATGGAAAGAAATCCCTAGGTGCCAGAAATAAGGAACTCACATTTAGAGCAGTTAATAAGAGATGAAACCCAGGAGCATTTATGCCGGACAGGTGTCTTTTCATTTGCTGTTTGCAGGGCAGGCCAGCACAATAGAAGTTAGACCCTATCCACCTGCCTAGGGCCACCTGCTTAAAGTGTAAAAGGCTGAGAAGGCAGAAACAAAATGCTTCCCTTGGCCTAGATAAGCACCAGAGAAGCTGGTTATTCACCAAGGTTATGTGGCTGGAAGAAGAATAATGTGGTGAAGGTCAGGGTCCAGGATCTGCCATGCATATGCATGGAGCCTGAACTTTGATTCTTTGTACGATTTGGGGAGTCCAAGAAAGAACTTGAATAGTGAAAACTGCCAGTCAGACAGAAGGAAACGCAAAGCCTTTCTAAAAGGTTGCTTCCTAGGTAAGACCATATGAGGCCACACAGGCAGCAGCCCCTGCCAGAGAAGGCTTCTCAAGAGATGTTAACAATAATGCCAAGAAATGAGTCCCAGATGCCACCACTGAGACACCTGGCATCTCAAGAGCCAGGGAGAAAATGGGGTAATCCAAATCCAATAATTTAAAGTGTGCTATCAGTAATACTTCTTAGGATGTATATAAGAATTTATCAATCACCTCAAACTTCTCTTTTTGTTTACCATTTGTGTGACCACACCAGAATATGCATGTTCTGAGGGTATTTAAATATTATCTTGCAGTATGTGGTAGGTACTGCATTAATTTTTGCTTAAGGAATGAAAGGGAACCTAAACAGATCTGCTCTTAACACAGCAAATACAAAATCCCATATCAGCCAGATGTATGATTAGTAAACTTTGAAAAGTAATTTTCTTATTTGTCCATAACCATGAATTCAGTATTAAAACTTTTTGATAGGAAATTTCAAACACATACAACAGAGAAAACAAAAGACAATTTATGTACCCATCACATAGTCCCATCCATTATAAATTCATAACCACTCACTTTAAAAATGTAAAAAAAAAAAATCATGCTCAAGTAGTAAAAAAGGAAGAAAAGTATGCCATCAAAAATGTATTTCATAGCATAGAACCATCTGAGAAAATAGAAATCAAAATGAAAAACTATCCATATTGAAAGTAAAGAATGAAAAAACTATAACCATTCAAATTTTTAAAAACCTAACTTAGTAGATAGTTAAACAGAAAACTACACATAACTCAACAGGTAATCGAACAAGAAAATAGCTCAGAAGGGATAACCTGGAATATAAAATAACAAGGGGTAAAAAGATGGAAAATGTAAAAGAGAAAGGAAAGAGAGTAGGAGGCTGGAATAGGGTGTTTCAGAATATTCAAACAATGGTAATGAATAAGGTGGTAGATTATCCAAAGTTAGGAACAGAGGTTTTCTTAAAGATGAAGTGACACTTTGAAGTCCTATCAGGATCCATACAAACAGACCCATGGTGGTGAGGCTGCAGGAACTGGAAGACAAAAAGAAAATCCTAAAGTGAATTAGAGCACCAACTACAATTAGAAATATGTCTCACTAGCAGAATCAACTCACTGGCTCACTGCCACCCAAAGTACATTCCCTTTTCCCATCTTAATGAAAATAATTTTTGTTCCAAACAATATATCAGATTAAGCAAATAAACAGCAGCAACAAAAACTCAATTCTTTTCTTAGGCCATGTGACAGTATTTCAAAGAGACATATATGGAGCTGGGACTCCTAGAAAATCATTTTCTTTCTTTTTTCCCCCTACTCCTCAATCTTTTCCTTTCTGAGACAAGAAAGAAAGATATTCATTCATACAATATCCATAGACACAGGAGAAGTGTCTAACTGGTTGCTTTCATGAAAACAATCAGATAAAAGGCAAGGGATAAAGGAATACTCAACTTCAAATTTCAGTCATAATTTGTAAATCTTTTATCATGTCTATATCTGGCTCCTCATACACTTCTGACCTTTGTTAACTCGGAGTGGTAGCTACCTGAGTACCGGTTAAAATTTAACCTATAGTAATTGTTATAAGATTAACCCCCCCCCCCAAAAAAAGGGGAAAATTCCTAGTTAAGTAACAAGGACTCCCTAAAACAAAATGGAAAGTTTAGGGCCTGGAGTCAGGTGTTAGGGTCTCACACAGGCTAAGGTCAGGCCCCATCTTTCCTTCTTCATCTCTCTTTTTTCCATCTTTCTCATATCTCATTCTCCCTCATGTCTTTGTCCACTGAAGTATAAGCTCAAAACTGCCTCTGGCCCCTGTTCCGGCAAACTCTCTCTTAGGCCCCAAATAACCACCAGCCATCTGCCAATTTTAAAGTCCTGAGGAATAACTATGACTTAGCAAGTCAGTCTTTGCAATTTAGGCCATAAGCATCTGAAAGAGCCAGAAACCATTTACTTTGAAATCTGGAATTTTCTCTGGACACTCTGGTAGTAAACCAGGGATCATTCCACAAGGGTAGCACCAGCTATAGGTGAGTGGGAGACAAAGTTATTTTCCAACTGCAGTTCTATGTGCCAGGGGTCTCATTATTCCTGGAATGCACATGTCCCGCCTCCCTCAGACCTTTTCTGCCTATCAGTGGGAGTTGTCCTTCAAGAGAAAATCCAGATTTCTCTAGAAATCCATCTGGCTCCTTCAAGCACCCTCCTCTCTTTGTGCTTCTACAAGCTATTTGTCCTGACCTACACATAGAGTACCAAGTGCCATTGCAAACTGAATACCTGAGAACTGTTTGCTTGTGCTTACTAGGCTGTTTGCTTCTCCAGGGTAAGGTAGCTTTTAAGTTGTGTTTGCTCCCCAGTGTCAAGCTCTGTCCCCACAATGTTAAAGTGCATCAGTGAGTGGTCATTGCTTTATCTATGAGCAAAGGCATCTGCATCGTCTCAAACTATTTACCGCCTCAGCACCCTACCGAATTTGCATGGTATGAGAACTTGCAGGCATTGAATCTATTTTCTTCACTTAAAAAAAAAAAAAAGGATACTGAGGGTCCACAGGTGAGAGAACTCACCATGGTCACAACCCTCATAAAGGGTGCATCAAGGAGGGAAGGTGTGAACCTTCAGCAGTGCGGTAGGAATCTGTCCACAATGCTACTGCCCCCAAAGGGCGATGCTGGCAAGACTCTCACTATGCCCCTCAAGTTCCAGTGACCAGCAAGCACTGGAGAGTCCTGGTGCCCCTGCACCTCCAAAGCAGCTTTGGAAGTTTAAATGTCCCTGCAACACAGCTCCACATTATCACTTCTGTGGTTCCCGGGGAACCGCCTTCCATGCAAACTGGGTCCTCCCTGAGAAAGTTCCAGTCCCCCAGACTTTGAAGTCTCTATCGCGGCCCTCCTGGCAATCAGTGACTCAGGCGGAGAAAGGACAGATGTGCGGCCCTGGCCCTGACACAGACGGTTCTGTCCCAGCCTCTGATCCGCCCGCGCCAGCCCCACTGTGCTGGCACGCGGCCATGCGTGCACAGGAAGCCCTGTGTGTCACTCCGCGCCGTGGGCAGGAACCCTGCAAAGCCCTTCCTATGCCTGATAAACAATGTTTGATTTGGATCAAGAGGAAAAATAAGGCGCTCGGGATAATAGAGGCGGATGGGGGAAACACACGGGCTACAAAATGAGAGCAAAAGAAGATGATGGCTTTGAACTGCTGATGTGGTAACGAAGTCTAGAAACAATGAGTGCAGGGCGGAAACGGTGACATTGGGAGCGCACACTTCCTTCCAGGCAGCTGCGGCGGGGCGCAGGGTTCACAGCGCCAGGCCCTGGCCGACAAGCTGTTATGGCTGCGGGAGGACAAACAGTGCAGGTCAAGAGAGTCAGCCCTTCAAAGCACAAGCTCTCCCGGCTCAGATGATTCAGCCTCGGTGGCTTCCAGGGAAAGGTGTTACCTCATGTCGAATGACAACAGGAGACCATCTGAGAGGAAGAAAGAGGCAGATGATCAGACTGTGGCTTAAAATGGTTACATCCCCTCGAACAATGGGACGATGACGTTGTGTGTTTTGTTAAACTGTTTTGGGTGGGTGCTTGGTGAAGCCCCTTCTCAGGGGACACATTTGAGGTCGTCGCTGTGGGACTTGTTCCAGGAGATTCCATTTTGTCCAGTGAGGGATTCCACCTGAGGACCAAGCAAAGTCATGCAGGTGTTAAAAGGGACTTATAAAAAGGACCAGGTGAGGGCCAAATAAAGGCCAGGGCAAAAACCTTTGAGATGAATTAAAATATTTGATGGAGCAGTTCACTTATTCTAAGGTATAAACTATGAGTTTCTTTCTTTTCCTTTCTTTCCTTCATCTCTCCAAGAAATTTTACTAAAAACTTTCCAAAACAGGAATTTCTTCCTAAAGCTCGGTTTTGGGAATTTTTTTTATGTGATGTTTGTTTTAGACTCAGGTGAAAGTTGGCTAAAGATGGAATTCTCTGTGGCCTTCCCAGCTGGGTTATACTTTTAAATAGTTTTATGTGGAACTTCTCATGCTAGGATCTCAGGCCTTGTATAAAAGTACCAACTTGGCAAGAATCAAGGAAAATAATTTCTTCCCTTATCTCCACTCCCAGAGTTCTACAATTGTAGTTAAAGCTGAATGATTTATTAACAAGTTAATGCAGTATAGTACTTATTGAGAATTTTGTGTTTTGTTTTTTACTGTGGCAGACTCATTAGGGGAGAATGGAGTTGAAAACAGAAAAGTTGCTAAGGAGAGCCTCAGAGGAGAAAGAACAAAATAGAATTTTTAATCCCTCATGGTCAAGGCCCACTGAGGATAATTAACACAAGTTGTCCCAGAATAACTGCGAATAAAAATGGAGTAGTGAGAAGGCTGAAAGGGAAAAGGGACTGACTGGTGAATAAAGGCAGAGAAGACCTGGGTGCTGATGTGTGCTCCCCCACTGAGGAGCAGGAGCTACTGGATGGCTGGGCATCAGCTGATCTTGTGGATGCCAGGGACTGTGAGGCCCCGGGGCTGTTGTCATCACGAAAGACCAAGTGAGCCCATATTAACAAACACACCCTGAAACTTATAGTTTCTAGCTGGCACAGGAGGTAAGTGAAGCTGCTGTGAGTGGTTTTCTCAGGCAGTGATCCTCTACATGACCCAGGGACCCAGACTGCTTTTCTCCTATAGATTTACATTTGAGAACATGTGCTTCCGAGGCCCTTGTAGGTGGAGAAAATGTGGGTAAATGTGTCCTGCCAGCATTGCACTCCAGACGCACTGACACCTGTGAATTCCCCAAATGTGGGAAATCAAATAATCAAATATATTTTGATTATGATTAAATCATAATCAAATTAACTGCATAATTTGTGGTAGTGGGGGATTAAAAAAAAGAAAAGAATCAGTGCCACCAATAAGGGAATCACAAGCCACATGTGACTATTTTAATTCAAATAGAATTAAAATTTAAAATGCAAGTCCCACAGGGCACATTGGATACTGTAGGTATGGAATGTTTCCAACGAGTCAGATTGTTCCCCTGGACAGAGCTGGTATAGAGGTTCACCCACAGCAGGGTGAGGGGAGCCACTGGGATGTGACTTCTATCACCTCTGCTGTATCTCACTGGAAAAGAGTCCCTAACTTCAACTTCATTGTACACAAACAGAGGTACAGCTGAGCCAAAAGTGGAAGTGAGACCAGTGATGTCTGGGTTTTCCCAAAGGATCTCCGCACCCAACTAAAATGTGACCCAAGAGGTCCCCATGGTGGATTGGTGAGTCCTGGCCATTTCCGTAGCCAAGCAGATGCAACAATTACCCTTCTGGGGCTCTTCTAGAATCCAAAGCTGCAGCAGGAGCAGGGGTGAGCACACAGAAGGAGAGAGACGTGAAAAGTCATTGATAATTAATTTTTCTCTAAGCTTGCTGAATAGGAAATGCACTCTTATTTTATAATTTAATTAATCTTAATTAAGAAGATTAAGTTGACTGAAGTAATAAACAGGGCACATTTCCTTCTCACTTCATCTACCTTGGGGCTGCTTTTACCTGTAGCATTGTTCCCACATGCAAAGGCACAGACACCCACCACACACCACACAGCACTCTCTCTTCTGCATCCCACCTGTCACGTCACCTCAGTCTTGCAGGTGATGTGGATTGAGGGGCAGGCACACACTCAAATCTAATAGGCCTGAGTTACATTCCTGCCACTAAAACCTGGGTCCCACAAGCAGGCATGGAACCAATGGGGTCTGGACAACCTTCACTGGGCAGCCACGGTGGAGCCCCTGTGGGCCTGGGAAGGAACATGACAGTGCACGGCTGGGCTGCAGAATCAAGGGCAGCAAGGGCAGCAAGACCACAACCGGGAAAGCAATTCAGGATGTCAGAAGCCAGGAAGATCAGGGGAAATTCAGGAAGCCTGGTGCTAGGCTGGTCAGGGCAACATGTTCACTCTGAATTCAGCAACTGACTTCAGGCCCTCAGATAATTGGCTATTAATCACCAGCCAAAGGCAGGAATGGGATAGGCCTCAGGCAGTCCTCAAATCTCTCCTATTTCCCTGGTTTGACACCTGGAAATGATCATGTCTACCTGCAGCATTGCAATGAAAATTAGATAACACCCAACAGATTTCCTTTAATCTTTAATTATTGACCTGTATTCTACAATACCTTTTAAGACCTGGCTAAAACCTGACCTCCCTCCTGAAGACCATGATATTTCCTTCTTTTATAAAACTAAAAAAATTTTTTCAAATTAATTTGAATTTCATAAAACTGCAATATGGTTTTTTAATTCTCCCACAAGTATTTCACTATGTAGACATTTGTTATTACTTTACCCACTACTTTTTTCTTGAGTTTGTGCTTATATAATATGTGTCTTTCTGTATACTTATTTCTCCAGCTAGAAATTGAGATTCCACAAGATTGTTGTATGTCAGGAACTACATCAAGATCAGCTTACTTTAGGTCCTCAATGAGGATGAGCTATTTAATTTGAATAGACTAGGGATGCTCACTAGTAAAGAGAGACCTCATAATCAATTGTGATCAGTATATAAAGATCATGCTTAACTTACATCTTGATAACCTTCATAGGTTGAAAATATTATTAAGTTGAAATACATTTAACTTATCTAACCTAATGAACATAGCCTAATCTACTTTAAACAAACTCGTAACACAATGACTTATAGTTGAGCACAATCATCTAACACAAAGCTTATTTTATAACAGACATTAAATATTTCATGTAATTTATTTAATGCTGTGTCATGCACAGTAGTATATGTATTGTTGAGCCTTGTGATCACAGGGCTGAATGGGAACTTCAAGTTACTGTCTCTAAAGCATCATAGAACCATTCAGGATATTGCTAGGTAGCCAAGGTCAAAGCTCAAAATTCACAGTATGGCTGTCAATGAAGCATCATAGAACCATTCAGGATATTGCTAGGTAGCCAAGGTCAAAACTCAAAATACACAATATGTATCTTAGTTTAAAACCATCATAAAGTGAAAAGATCTTAAGTCAAACCATTGTAAGATGGGGACCACTTGTAATTTACATGAGTTTTTATTGATAACACAGACATTATTCTCCATCACAGGAAGTTCTTTTGGAAGAATGAATCTCAAAAAAAACTGTGGCTTGTCTTTAGAATGCTGTGGATAAATCTGCCTACAAACATCAAGAAGAGTATTAAACAAAATTTTCTGAGAGAGATAAGTAAGGAAATGACCTCATGGTCTAGGATGGAGCAGCTTCCGCATGGGTTGAGCTCCCCTACATGATAGAAGTAGGGGCTGCAGCACACAGATGCCAGGAAAGGCCTGACTCCATTACAAAATCTCAAGACATTGAGCTGAAGGACAAAAAAATGCCTAGACTTTGAGGGAGGCCATCATGGTGACAAGTAGAAATATTGTTTACTGCTTTAAGTTGTAACCATATGGAGCAAATTATGATGATGTCATGGAAAATTATAAATAGATTCAAAATGGATTTAGATAAATTCATGTACAGTACATCTTAGTAACAGAATCTTAAGGGAAATTTTAGAATATTCTGTAGGTATCACTAGTCTTTGACAACTATGTCATAGAGTAAGTATATGATAGTTGCTTATCATGCATCTCCTACAACCTATATCAGAAAGAGAAATGCTGATATAGGCTGTCAATATCTCCTAACATCAGGTTGAAATCTTGAAAGTCAGGAGCCATGGGTTTGAGTATACTGAATGATCAAGTGAATTGAGGAAGGTTAGTTGAAAAAATGACTTAAATGATTTTTTGAGAAAAGATACTTTATCGATGCTAAATAATTTAGGAATGCATAATACCTCTCCATTCCCACTGACCCAGTTTAATCAGTGTTGACATATTTTCAACTTCCAAATTAGTGCATATGACCTTGATTTGTGCCACCTGCATGTATGACAACCAGCAGTTAGAAGCTTATGGCTCCACCTAGAGTAAGCCTGTGTTCTAATCCACAATCAAGTAGAAAATGCAACAGAGAAAAGATATAGATTGTCTGCCAAATCTAAACATAAAGAGAAGAATTAACCTGACTGGAAGTAGGGAGGGGTCCAAGTGAGAGCACTTTCAGAATGGTCTAACACACCTATACGCACTCTCTGGGCTTACGGCTAAGGGCCAAGGTCAGGTGACCAGTGAAAAACACAGAGTGAAGAATATGGAGGGACTGCGGAATGTTGTACAAGATTAGCATACAGTTTTTGTGATTTTTTAAATGTGGTATTCACGATTTGTTATATGATAAAGACTATTCCAACTACCTCCACTAGAGAAGACATTGGCAATTCAGTAATATTTTGAACTTGTTTGACCTTGACCTACAGTCAGAAATACATCATATGTCTTGACCCAGGAAACGTTTAGTCATACACGCATTTGAAATACAAGTTTCATGAGTTAATACTTAGCCTCACTACAAGTCAGCAACCCCAATATTTTATGATCTTGTTATTCATTTTTGAAACTGCTAGTCACCATACCCTTCATGTAAATGACTCATGAGGTGTAATTTGAAAACCCTCCATGGAAGAAAACTGCTTACTGTTGAGTTCGCTATCCTCAGATGTTAAATTCTCTTCAGATAATGCAATGCTTATTGCCTCAGCAGAGCAGAGGAGCCCACTAGAGCTGATAGGTGATAGCACTCTATGCAGCTTCCAACAGTGACATTCTACTAGGCTCCCTCTCCTTACAGGAATTCCGGAAGAAGTTGCTTTCACCACCTAATGGAGTTCCTGGACAAAGTGATGAAATAGCAGACACTCCAGTGACCATGACCACATCTATCTGACATGGTCAGGAGTAGAGTGTTCAAGGTGAATCAGGAAAGAATGTGCAAACATTCTCTTCATTTCTCTACAGATCCCAAATATTTGCATTCTTAACATGATGTACAAATCAGACTTGTAAATGCCATAAAGTAACTTACAGACACATGGACATAATCAATGTACCCAAAGCATAGCTTCATACCAGTGCATATACTTAGATTCATGACAGGCACACATAATATTAGGCAGACATCGAGAAGCTTATAACCAAAAAATCAATAAAGCCAATTAATTTCAAAACTCTTAATTGCTTTTAATAAAAAATAACTATGCTTTTATTACACACTCTTATTTAGAAAAATAAATAAAACTGAGCCATTGGCAAAAAATTTTAGAACATCCACAGATCCTTACCAAGTTCCACCTTAATTCCTAACATGTCCTACACTCACTACTGTATGGATGAATATACCAAAGAAATGAAAGATGTTGAATCATTGAGTGAATTACTGAAAGTAAAAATGATCAAACTGTTCATTTTCAGAAAGATTTGTTAATGAGGACTCAACCAAGAACTTATTCATTTGACTTAGTCAACTAGACATAAACAGAATCAAAACATTCCATTTATTGAAAGAAGTAGAAGGGAACTTGTACTCTCTGAGAAACTGCTAAGCAATGGTTTCATATTTAGCACCCAACAATAGTCTAGTGATTGGTGTATCATTTTCCACCTAAAAAACCAAAACGCAGACCCAGAGCACAGTTCTCACCATCAGTCAGTGGCAGGGCTAGTGAGACCTGGGCTCGAAGCCCATGCTCCATAAACAATTTATACCATGAATTTCCTCAAGGATAGTTTGTTTAGGCTCTGTTATTTCTTTTGCCCTCCATCTGTTGCTGAATTTTACTCCATAAATTAAAACTTCTATTCCTTTCCCGGTGACAATATAAAATAAATTCAAATTGTGGATCAACCAAGATTTTATCTAGGATCCACATGTTCTCACTCTCTCTTGTCAGCAAACTACACACTCTTCTTGGCGCAGGTCCCTCTGCTTGTTTTTCTTAGTTGGATGGTGTGCCCCAGCTTCCAGTGTCCCAGAACTGGGCCCATCCCTGCCAAGCTTGTGTCCTCAGAGCTTTCCCAGCAGCCCACACCTTGGCCAGGTAGACCAGGAGATCGGTTACTTTCTGCAGTATGTGAAATCTGCATCTCTTCCACTAATGGATCCCTCAGGGAAGGAGGTTTCTAGTGACTAAAAGTAAATGAGGTTGGGTCCATATTTATGATGCAAATAACAAGGATCATGATAATTCCGGCCCAAATAACACCTGCTTGGCTGATATTCAATTCTCTATCTCACTGTGCTGCCAAAAGCTGGCCTGATCCTCTGCACAGGGTTGGGCTAGAATTCTGAGGATCTGGGGACAAGGCCTGCTCCTCCTTGGAGAGCCCCAGGCACATTGCCCATGTGTATACTCAATTCACTCTAAAAAGTCGTTTTATTTAAAATCTGTGAGGGTTCCAGTTCTGTGAAATTCCACTAAACTTAAATGCTAGACAGACTTCATTGGCTTCCAAAATGCAAAGTCCTTGGACAAGACATAGTTGAACTCCCAAACCAGATTAGAAATGCAATGCTCTCTCTGCTCTCTCCTGAACAAATAGGAGAAGACTAGAGGAACTTGAAGGGCATAGGTGATGGTAGTTTCCTGCAGGAGTTTTAGAAACCTTCTTACCATTAACACTACTGAAAAAGAGGAGGGGGTTCTCCAGGAATGCACAGGGGCTCTCCTGTTTTGAGTAGGGGACTAAGAGACCAGAAGGACTCACACTTGCAGGAAAAGGACAAGGATAGTACAGTTTGGCATACTGATTCTGTTCCTCTAATTATTCCAGTTGACTGAGGCTTTCATATCTTTTTATTTTCATCCTGAAATGATTAGTTTTGAATGTTGAGGTTTCTTGTTGAAAATATAATGAGAACCTTCATGAGTTTGGAATGAGAAGCTGGAAATTGTATTGGTGGGATTTGTCTCTGGGGACTGGGGAAGGGAAACCCTCAAGGCAGGAAATGAAACTGGCACCTCCTAAGACGGTAGGGTCGGCATGCAGCACCCTTCTTTGGATTCTAATTTTTCATCTCTTTTCTGGGAAATGCCTATTGCTTTTTTGTCTCATAATCATGGAGGAAGGGAGACACACTGTGGGAAAGAGTAGTGTCTGGTACTACAAAGTAATTGCTTGGAATGAAAGGTTTACCATTGTTAAGTAGCTCTGGGGGGAAAGAAAGGTCACCATGTGGCTAAAAAGAGAAAAGCCTCAATTTTTCTAGATGCTACCAAAAGAAAACCTGACAAATGTTTCATTCAAGTATTGTGGGTACACAAACAATCAAGAAAACATTTAAAATCTTTTTGAATCAGTGATGCTTGACAACTAGCTAGTCTGGTCTTTTCACCCTGTCTCTAAAGAAAATGTCACAATAAAAGAAAGTCTATCTCTGTGCCATGGAGATTTCTTTGATAACATATTTTGAGGGGGCGGGTGGACTCTCAACCCCCATTACTTAAAAAATACTGATGGCAAAAATTGTCCCTTTTTTTGGTATGACCCCTGACCTTCCATATTCCCTGTTCTTAAATATCTGAATCCACAGTATAGACAACTGAAATTTTTTGTCTTCATCTGTGTGTTTTTGGTCAAGGAAACTACTTGAGAAGGTATAGGCCATGGTGGGGCCTCCCCAGCCAACCATACATACAAGTAGAGTGCAGCAAACATCCCCGTTCACAGCCTTCCCAAGTCTCTCCATACATGGATCTGCCTTGCCTTCATGTCATTCATGAAAGGCAAAGCAAGTCTTTCTGGGTAAGATAGAAAGGGAAAGAAGGAATAGCAATACAATAGTAACGTCACATGAATTAAGTTGTTGCTGTTTTCACTGGAGTGAAGTCTGTGACCTTGAGACAGTAAAAGAGTCTGAAGAGATTAAAAATTGAAAAAGTGCTATAGAGGTTAAAGGACAGTTCCAAGGTACAGAACAGGTCTCTGTCCATGGGTTCTCATGTGCATAATTTTAAGACCACTCAGATTCATGGAACAACAATGAGGGCTATTTAACCAACAGGGGAATCAAAGAGTTTTAAAGCCATAAGTGGCTACATGTCTCACTCCAAATAGTGTTCACAGTATCCAGAAGTTCCAAACAAAACAATTATTTATGATAGTGCTGTCTTGTCAAGGAGGGCCTGAAATTCTTTGCACTCTGATGCCATTGCACACTGGCAAGCCGTGGGTCAAGATCCAACTCACAAAGGCAGCTGGAGGTGTTTCTAGATAGGGTCACCGAGATAATACCACAGCCACCCATAGCAAAAACCTAAAGACTGGGCTGGATAGCACTAACTGCTGGACCAGACAGAAATAAAAGCAACAGCGGTGACAGAGGATCAGGAGCAATCAATAGCTCTCAAATGTGACCTGGACACAGAGTGCCAATCACCTGTCAACAGTGCTAGACAGCACTGGCCATAGTGCTGGTCCCCACCAATCTCCAAGAGGCAATGTCAGAGACACACGTGTTAACAGCTCTTTGTGAGTTGTTGGACAACACCAACAACAAAAAGCAATTTGAGAAACCAGGCCAAGTCCTATGGTGCTTGTACAGGTGCTGTCAGAGGTAGGTGCAGTGACCAGGTCTCTGTGGTCTCAGCTTCTGCCTTCTTTAGAAGTTGGCTGCTCATCCTTCTTTCACATTTTTTAGGCCAGAAACAGATTTTAAGTGGGCTCCTGCTCTGCTTTATATCATTTTTCATCCCTCCCGCCTCCACAAGTGACTGATTGGATCTTTTTGCACCAAGAAGCTCACACCTTTAAAAAAAAAATCCAAATAATCAGTTCTTGAACTGGGCTTGAACCTTATTGGTTCATTTAGCTCCCACCTAATTGGTCCATTCTATGATCCAGGCCACTAAGGGAAAATTTAGTGCCTTCACAGGGCGGGCTCATGGGCTGGTGGACTCTGAGGAGCCAGAGCCAGTCTCCCTGGGGCCAGAAACACTCTGCACCCACTACCTCTTCAGTAAAGCCAGGCGTAACAATGTAGAGGGGATGGGTGTAGTCTTTAGCAGCACTGGGACAAAGGTTTCAGCTGCTGCAGGCTGTGTGCTGCTGGGAGTCCACCATGTTGCCCCAGAACTCCACAGGCCTTTCTACTTTCTTTCTTTTTTTTTCCCTTGTACTAGTTATTTTTTTTTTCATTAAATTATTTATATATAAATTTCACATCTTTGTAATCCCAGGGATTCACTACCACCCCCACCCTCCCTGACCATTCCCACTCCCATCCCCTACTGTCTTTATCTCCAGGGAACAGCAACTGGAGTCCCATGCTCCTCCCAGAGCAGTGCCTGCTGGGCTTATTGTTGCCACTGCCTGAGTCTGTTCCATCCTGGGGGCAACCTTGCCACTGCAGCCCCAGTGGGGCGGTATGCCCTGGAGTGGTGTGGCAGGACAATGACTACTGCCTGCATCCCTATTGGTCTCTGCTGGCAGCCTGAATCCCAGTAGGGTCACCAGTGGTGAGAGGTAAAATGCTCTGCACCTACTGCTGCTGCTTACATGGTCTGCAAGCAGAGTGCTTTTGAGGCCAAACACTTGAACCCCAAGGGAGACGGGAGGTGGGGTCTCTGGGACTCAAACCTAGCTAGCTCTGGGGCTAGCCATCAAGCCTGAACCACTAAAGCAGGCCTTTGTATAGCCACCCTGCAGCCCTCCACTGCAGGGCCATCCGGCAGGCAGCGCTCTGGGCAGCCTGTGGTAAACTCCCACTGTTGCCTCTGTAAACTCAGGGGCTCAGCGCTCAAACCTGGCTTGCACCCTGGGAGGGGCTGCCCACAGGTAGCAACCCCCACCACTACCGCTGTTTTTAGAGATGTGCATGCTACCTGCTGGGGCACCAGGGTGGGAACTGCCAATGCTGCTGCCAGCGGTTCTCTGCAGTCACCCATCCACTAGTCCTCCAGCTATGCTCACTAAGTCAGGAACCACAGAACTAACAAAGCCACAAGGCCACTTGCAGGCAGGAAAAGCCAGTTTTGAAATGAGTTGTAGTCATTTTGAACTCACAATGCCACCTTTCCAAATGGTGGGAGTGGCCAGAAACAAGCCTTTGGCATCGGTATTGCTTTAGCAAAAAAGTGGAAATTGATCATTTTTCAGCACGTATTTCAGCATTTTCATTTATTCTCCCCAGGTTTATTTGATAAATGCTCCTTTTCCTGGCTTACTGGACCCAGATATTCTTAGCAGATGCACCTATGTGAGTAGATGACTGGTTCTGAGCGAGTGGTTCTGGAAGAACATCCTCTGAGCAGCCGAGTGGGTGGGGTCAGGCGTGGGCGGTTATGATGAAGTACTGTTAATTCAGTGGAGTAGGGGAAGGGCAATGGTGTCAGACTCATTGGCCTTCTGCCCGCTATACCCATTCCAGGCAAGCCTGCTGCTGAGTTAGGGAATCCAAGCAAACTCTCCTGCAGTCCTGAGGCCAAGGGAGATTTTATTCTTGTGACCTTTGTAAGGAAGGCTGCCTCTTGCCCAGAGAGACAGACACATGGCTTTTCTCTCCCGCTCCTCCCTAGGCGCTCCCCTGGTTAGTGCCAACTCGCTTTCCCTGTTTGAAGGATAAAGAAGTGAACCTGGTTTTCTATGGGGAGTGTGGGAGAAGAACAGAAATATTTTACTCCTCACAGTTTATCATTTGATTCAAATCTTAGTTTCCTAGGCATTCAAAGAACAGAATCTTACTCCCTCCAGTTTCCATCAGAAATGTAGCCAAGTTCTCCTCACTTTGCTCAATTATGAGAGATGGTTTTGAAGCTGCTACCCAAGGTTTTATTTCTATGATCCAGAGAAATGTCATACATTTAATAAATTTTATCACTTTGCTATATATATTTATATTATATATGTACATGCTGTCAGTAGAGATCATTTACATTGGGAATATTTGTAGTCACAAAATCCAAAGCATCTCCAGCAAAGTTGGGAATGTTATAGAAGATGAAAAGCATAGCCATGTGAGTGTGAGGCCGCCTTAGAAACCCATCGTCCTGAAGGGCAGAACTTTAGGTGCAGCAGAGCTACCAAGGGTTGGCCTGTCCTCCAGCAGGTTCCTCATGATGCTTTGTGGTGGGGCATGATTTACAATGAAGGGTCTGTATGCACCTTTGATATTAAGCAGGAGGAATCCTTGCTCTGAAAAAAAGACTTTAAATGTCCCTCAGTGGCAAAAGCAAAGAGATGATAGCTGATCCCAGATATCACAAAGAAAGCTCAGTTGAATTGAAAAATGCAAACATGATCCAGAGAACTTCAGTCTGAGAGAAAATGAGCTGAAACCATATCACAGGGGCTCTATTTTTATTGTCCTGGGGTGGGACCTGAGCCCCCAAAAT
Organism: Uropsilus gracilis; assembly: GCA_004024945.1. Taxonomy (NCBI): domain Eukaryota; kingdom Metazoa; phylum Chordata; class Mammalia; order Eulipotyphla; family Talpidae; genus Uropsilus; species Uropsilus gracilis. The sequence goes on along the minus strand of PVHY01005581.1, from coordinate 24,767 downwards.
TATGAAAGTTTCCCCAAGTGATTCCAGTGTGCAGCCTGTTTGAGAAATTCTAGTTCAATGCATGTGTAGTACACCAAATATCATTCCCACCATGATATGACTCAGTCACTATTAACAAACCCATTTCTGCCTTCAGAGTGCCCTGAAGGCCTCATTTTTAATAAGATGAAATAAAATCTAATCTATTCTAAGTTACCATTTCTCACTTAACAGATTGGCAAAATTCCAAAGACTTGACAATCCACACTGTAGGGAGGCTGTGAAAGACTGGGATACTCACAGATGGAGGGTGGAGTGTAAGAATGCTATAGACCCATGAAGGCAACTGGGTCTCATCTAGCACAATTTTAAAAGCATTTACTCTGTGACCTACCTACTTTGGAGGATCCATCCAATGGAAAGAATTGCACATACACCAAATGACATATTTATGAAGTCATTCATCGCAGCATTATTTGTAATAAGGAAAGGTTAGAAACAACCCAAGTACCCATCTGTAGGAGACTAGTAGAATAAATTGATACCCTCCACAATGGAATATTATGGAGCTATTTTTAAAATTAAGAATATGGTCTAAATAAGGATATGGAAATAAATCAGAGTCTTAAATAAAAAAGGAAAGATAAAGACAATAACCAGAATTAGGAGAGAACAAGAACATGTTTGTTCACATTGCTCACTGAAATATATAGAAGTTACTAATAGAAGTGGTCACTTATAGAGAGGAAAGGAAGATGAGTGGGGTCAGGCTTCTCAATTTATACCTTTTTTTATTAACTTTTGCATCATTGGGCTATAATGCCCCTTCCCAAAACAATTTGTTTAAAAAGGCCCTGAGTAGAAGAAACACATGCGTGCACACACACACAAACACCGCGCACACACACTTACACAGACACAGTCAGACACACAACTGGGTGGTCAAATATAAATATCTAAACTGGACAAGTCTCTTGATGATTACAGTCAAAACTCCAGGGCCCAAAAAGTGTGAAACAAAGTGATTAATAACCCCTCCAAACCACTTTAAAAAGGATTTTTTTCACTTTGGGGTTGGTATGTTCTAAGTCAAGTTGTAAAACAATGGGACAGAAGTAGTAGGATGCATAAGCAGCTTGAGAGTTGAAGAAATTTAGAAATAGTCCTATTTACTCATCTTTCAGATAAATACTCAAGTTCAGACAGTTTAAGTCATCTGATCTAGGTCACACAAGAAGAGGCAGAAACTGCTCTAAATCAAAATGTTTTTCTAGTAGAAAAAAATAGGCATTTCCTGTATTTATACTTAAACACATAAACCAACCAGTCAAACTGGTATGTAACTTAGCAAAATACAAAACAACTTTCTAAAAATATTAGAGCAATGAACAAGTATTAAAGTAACAAAACAAAAAGGGTTAGAGATAATCAATGAAGTACTTTACAACTGAATTTTTTACAAGCAAAGCCTTCTAGTCCCAGAAAATGTGAATAATCCCCTTCACAGCACATCTTTGTTCTTTTACTTCCTTTTCTTAAGGTTACATGTTGGATTCCAAAGATACCAAACAAGGACTGGTTTCAGCCTACTGAAACCCCTGATTAGACTCCAATCACCTCTGGCAACAGAATTGACACAAAAGGCAAAAGGTACACAAGAGACAGACTGAAAGAAGAAAATTCCAGGACAAGTAAAACTGCCAATGTCCAGATCAAGATCGAATAACCCACCCATCTTCAGACATTTTTGGATGTATATTCAAGGAGTAATTTGGGAATAAATCCATGATTTGCTGGTCACTAAAATACTTTGTAGTCTGTTGTATTATGACTTTTCCCAGAAGTTTCCCCAAAGTAGTCTCCAGATCACTGACAAGAGAATTGTCACTGGGTTTGGGGCAGCAGGAATTCCTCTCCAAAGATAGGAGACAGATAGCTACAGGTCTGGCTGTTCCCAGGTTTGGTATGGTACATGAGGTTGGGCTGCTCCAAGTGTAGCTAGTCCACACTGGAGGGCCTCAAGAGTGTTTCCCAGCACCCTTGGTGATAGGGATAGAGGGTGAGGTTTTCTATGGGTGCCAGGAGCTTCTGAATCACTGTTGCTAATTTTTGACCAGTTGTTTTTCTTCTGCCTCTTAGATTTCATTCTCTCATTCTAGAACCAGGACTTAAACTGTTTGTAAGTGAAGGTCAGGAGGTTGGAGCATTCTTGCATCTGCTGGAGGCTGTGATATTTATATCTTGAAATCTGTCAGTGAGCACAGGCAGCTGGGCCTGAGAGAACACAGTTCCCCTCTCTGGTTTCTTGACCAGCACAGTATCTTCCTTCTCTATGGTGCTCTTTTCTACAGAATGGAAAGCAACTTCACTCTGGGGTTGCTGGAAGAATCAGCATTGTCCTGGGAAAGTAGGTCCGTGGAGGAAGGAGAGACAGTCTCCATGTCTCTGCAGAGCACTTTCTGAGGGACATGTCACTTTTTACAGACCCCAAAATCTCAGCCACTGATGGAGTATCTAGAATTAGATGCTTTGGGGGCAAAGCAGGTTTTAGGGGCAAACTGGATCCACATCTTGACTTGAAGGAGAGGGGAAAAGTCAGAGCCAGAAAGTTTGGAAAATCCAGGCTCAACTATCTAGGTTTTAAGAGCTTGGTGAAAAGTCAAAATGCTTTTAGCTACAGATAGCTAAGAAACCTTAAGGACAAGAAAAAGTTCAAACTGACAGAAGAATCAAAGCATACAGCAAGGGAAGAGGACAGAGGGTGAAACCAGGGTGGGGATTAGCACAAGAGATTAAGTTTGGCGGTTTCCCAGGTGACATGGTAGTATGAGAACATTGACATATACAATAATACAATAATATAAATGTGTATGCATGTGTGTGTGTAATTAATAAAAAAAATCTGAGATATATATTAAAAGAAAAATCTTTATTAAGAGAGTTGAGGCCACAAACTGAGATAGATTTAGCCTGGAGAGAAATAAAAGGGCAAGATTTAGTAAAAGTGGCCTTTCTGTTATATATATGTAATAGTTGAAAAGTCCTCAACTGTTCTACTCCTTATTGAAGAAAGCACTAGAATGTATGCTACAACATGAACCATAGGTAAAAAGAAGGCATTCCCAATCTTGTCACAAAGGAAGATATTGTCAAAAACTGTGACCTTGCTGTCATTGGAGATAGTTAAAGAGAGAATTTTCATTCTCTTCAGATGTTTATCCTAGCATCTCATTTAGCATATCTCCACAATTCGAGAAGAACCTCATCAAAACCACCAATCCTTCCTCCCACCCCATCTCGTCACCAAACACTGACTGTGTAGTCTCTCTTCACATTCCACTTCTTGGATGACAAGATGAGGTGTACTGTGCTCAGAGCTGCTCACACCAAGTTGGGGCATATAATATGGAAGACTACATAGCAGTGAGGAGTGTGCTCTGACCCCACACTGCCTGCTTCCAAACCTCAGTTCTGTCTCTTGGTAGCCATGGACATAACAAACATCTCTCAAACCTGCCACACTTGACACAGGGCCTGGCACACTATATCTCTCAAGGAATGTATCTTGTGGTGGAGTCTGTTGTATTACTCTTCCTCTTTGGCACACATAGAGTTCCAGCATGCCCTATGCCATGACAGATCAAAGACAGAATTTTGACCAGAGGAAGTGGGTGGCAGAGATGTGTGAAAATAGACCTGGTCTTGTAAGACCTCCTGTGTGTCTTTCCTCTCCAAGCTTAGAGATGAGAACAGAGAGAGATGAGAACAGATGAGAACAGAGAACCTGAAAGCCAGGTACTGAAAGCTGTAAACCTAACCACTAGCTCACCAGGGAGCACAGGAGGTGAAAATGACTTTACCATAAGAAAAGTCAGGATTTGACCAGCTTGGAGAAGAATTACTCAATGACCAGGAAAACCTTTTTGAGAACTTTCACATGAGAAACAAGTAACTCAATATATTAAGTCCCTGACATTCGTTTTTTGTAGGTTGGAGAATGACCATCATCATGGCTTATCTGAAAATCTATTAACAACAGTGAACTTGGGGTGGCTTTTTTGGTCTGGTATAAATGAGTGTTTCTTTCCATGCTCCAGAGTGGACAACAAACCACAGGCTATTTTCCACATGACATTGACTTCAGGGAATTATAATCCCAATGCAGCACAAAGAAATAAAACCCCTTGTTATGAGTAAATATTTGCTGAATGAACAAATGGCCTTAATGCCATCCTTCATAAAAGACTGATTCATTATTTTATGAATAATCTACCTTTTGCTACATATTTTACATATAATACATTAAATCAAACCAGTCATTCTGTTCCCTATGTGCCATTTCTTATAAAATCTGTTGGCACATGATATTATTTAATCAACAAGAAACATGTATGTCAACATTAACAAATAAGTTAATAAATTAAGCTGAAAAATTACCCTTTCACTAGCTGCCAAATTCCTGCTCATTTTAATGTCCGCTACATCTACAGTCATGGCTATAGATGAGAGAATAGCATCTTTGGATTTTTCTACCATCTGCCTCTTTCATGATCATATGGCAGCCCCATGAGAAACCACAGTTGGTCACCCTCTTTGATGCTCTTCTGATGCATTCAAACAGCTTACACATCATAAGGTTTTTTTTTTTTTTTCCAGTTCCAAGCCAGCTTCTGATTTAATGTTTAACATGTGAATCATATGCTGAGCATTTGTGTTGGGTTGGATCCCTGGAAGTTCATCTCTTTCATCAGTGTGCCATACTTGATTTCCTGTCAGTAAGACAGTCACTTTGTATGAACTTATAATGAATACATTTTTCTAAAGATAATTCAAAAGTATCCCTCAACACCTTTACTTGATATCCCACAACACCTTTACATGATGAATAAGTGAATCATTGGAAGTTTGGAGGATGGATGGATATTAGGATAGGTAAGAGGATGCTACTTTTCAGTAGGCCCTATACAACCTCAACAGACCACCAGAAACCTCAAAATCTTGGTGGGTTTCAGGAGTTTACAATTTATATCAGGTCATCCTCTAAATGGTTAGCTGTATTTCTCAACCAACATTCTGAAGAATCATGTTGAGAAATTCATACTAACAAGGAAAAGTTATATTTCCTGATCATTTTCTTCTAATGATATAACTACTGGAGAAAAGTCAAATAATGGAACATTCTTTCAACTATTCTTTTTTTCCATTTAGAAAATGCAATATTTATTTTATTTATGTTTCATCAACATCTTGAATTAGAATATTTTCATGGCAAGTACAATTTTCCGTCATTGTTTACTTCCTTTTGGCTTGATCATGGACATTTTTCCTGACTTCTCCAACTCATAAACACCACTTGCTTAACACATTGATGATGTTCTGTGATTGGTTTACAAAGTATGATCATGGGTTTTCTTCAAAACATCAGCATTTGAGGTCAGAAAGGCAATGATTCATTGCCTTCAATGAATCATTCAAAATTGATTAATTCAACCAGTAAGCCCAGCCAATTGGTAAGGATCCCTTTACAATAAAATATTAATAGGAAGAAATAATCTTTTTATCATCTCAGTTACTCTTAGCAGATTCACCAAGGAATTTTCTTTATTCACTTATTCATTCATACTGTATAGAATATACTGGATTCATCTGCTTATAGTTCTGTGGGGAGATCATGGTGGCTTCTATCCAATGAGTCTTGGCAGGCACCAGCCATACATTGTTATTTGATTAAGGATTTGGCATGTGAGCTAAGGTAAGCTTTTTTATGGCATTATCCAAAATGGGCTTCTAGTAAATGACATAGTCCTCAAAGAATGTTTCCAAAGAGGTTGTCATAAAGTTTTTCTATGGGTAGAAATTTCACATGGCGTCTGCTTACTCTATCTTGTAGATCTAGTAGAATACCACTAACTGCTCCAGGATTTCTCAAACTGGGACTTGGAAATTTTGGATTTGAGGGTGGGAAAATCTGCAGAGTTTCTCTGAAAATGAGAAAGCTCTTTGGTAGAACTGGTGCAGTTAACAAACTGTAGCATTAATGAGATGAAGCAGAAGTACTCTGTTTTCTCAGCACTTCTCATTCTATCTAGACTTTAGAATCAGCTGTAACAGTTAGAGAAAGACTAAAGGAAAAGCAATGCCAACAGCTGTTGGTGGAGGCAAAACTATGAAAAAAGCCAAGAAATCTTTCAAAGTTGAGGGCCAGTGATGAAAGATAGGTGAAGTCGTGAGGTTTGGTCTAAAGGGACATAGTGAATTTTAAGGACTCTGCCTATTCAATAGACCATCAAGTCCCTCAAGAGGCCTGAGTTAGCCCCACAGGCTGGTTGATCCACAGGGTAGAGCTTCCTGCGTGGGGTAAGCCCACTGTAGCTGTCCTGAACAACTCACTTGAAGAGATGGAATCAGAAGACAGGTGGCAAGTTTTGTCCTGAAATTCAAATCGAGTGACTCCATTTCCTTTCCATCTACTTTCTTTTCACACTGCTCAAAATGTTTCTTCCAATTCAGTCAGACAAAGCCATCCCAATTGGTAAACTCTAGTAATACTAGAAACTCTCTTTAGGAAAATTTCTCTTCTGAGAATGAAGTCTTAGTGATCGTTAGTGAGACTCTCCACGAAGAGTCTTAACCTAAGAAAGTAAAGTGATAAAACATTTCAAACTGCAGGGTGGGCTCCAAATAGAAGGACCACACTTACCAGATTCCTGGGAATAAAGTTTTAGGTGGATTTTTGCCAAATCTTTCCATCTCTAGGTCACAGAGGCCAGAAACACCCACATCTACCGAAGGAAAGCAAAGCCCCCATCATAGGCCTTGGCACCCTCAAGGGCTGCCCTGCAGTCACTCTGCACAAATCACATGTTTGCACAGGGTCCTGGCTATACACTGGCTCACCAGAAGGCCTCTGAACAGGAGGGGGGGCACTGGTCTTGCAGCACTGCTTTTGAAATGTTCTGTGGGCTTTGTTGCTTTTCTTTTTTTGAGTTTATTTTTTCCACTTCATTCTATCTCCCTTAGCTCCACTTTCCCAACAAACTGGTTAAGAAGAGTTAGAGAAAAAAATCATGCTCTGAAATGAATCTCTATCCTTAAACAATGTTTCCATCACTGAGCAGATAACTGAAGCTTCCAAAATCTCTACACTCAGTTGAACTCCATTTTTTAGAGTCATTTGGAAGTGTCTGGTCTTAAGAAGAGACAATATTCAGATTCAGGAAGAGTCTGGAGAACTCAGAACTACAGTACATAGGTTGAACCAGCCGCTGCCTCTGGTGTAGGGGCTCTGTATCAGTCAGGGAGAAGAACATTCTTTGCATCTGCCTGAAGGGTTTCCAGCACCATCTTCTAGGGCTGTCTGTGGGTCTCTTTCCCAGCTGCCTCTTAGCCCAGTTTCCTTGTTCCCTAGAATTTTTGCTGCACATGCTCTAGGGTCATTCAGGCTTCACTGGCAACCCACCAGTGACTTTGCACACTTTACCCAGAGATTCTCTACACATTTCCTTTCCTGGCTCACAGGAAATACTCAGTAAGACTTAACCACCATTAATTTCAGTAGATGGTGAATCTCATGAGAATTAGGCACAGGAATTCTACAGAGAAGCAAGCATCAAAGGAGTGTAGGTAACACTGAGATGGAGATTAACAGCAAAATTCCCAGCTCCTCTGTTCTTAAGCTGAGATTCTGGAAAACACTCAAGGAGAGAGTTATGTCTACAGAGGGTCATGCACATCACTGACATTCAGCTGGCACCCTCTGTGCACTTTGTTCAGAAGAAAGTACTCAGGAACTCCCATCCAAGTACTAACCAGGCCCAACCCTGCTTAGCTTCTGAAATCAGACGAGATGGGGAGCGTTCAGGGTGGTATGGCCGTAGACAGTACTCAGAAACTCAAGAGCCTCAGTTGGCCAGCTGCTCCCAGGTCTGTTCATTCCCCTGGAGGCAGAGGGGGTGGGAGAAGACTCATAGTCAGAATGTGGGCTCAAGTTGAGTGAAAGTAGAAACAGAAAGAGCAAGAAACAAAGAGACACTAAAAGAGAAAAAAGAGCAACTAGCCAGGCCATGCTTAAAAAGACCACTGAAAGGATGGAGTTCTCCTGTGCAAGTGAGCAGGAGCACTATGAGGAAGGGTGATTCATGCTGCAGTTGACAAATGTTTCATAGCTCCTTTTGATGGAGGGTGTCTACACAGCGGCCTTCTTACCAAAGAGAACTGTTAGCTCCCTTCAGACATGTGCTAGCATTAGCAGGGATGAAAACCCAGGAAGGGAGTGGGCAGCAGAAACTGTCATTTGACCTGGCCCCTCGTTACTCACGTGGCATTTGTCAACCCATGACACCCCCCTCCACCCCACTCCCCAACTCTTCCCTTCCTCTTCAGATTATACCCTGTGTCTTCTGTGTTCTGCCTTTATTCTGGGTTGACACCAAGCCACTCCTGGGAGGACAGTGAGGGAGGTGCCCCATGCAAGGTGGCTGGGGCTGCAGATTCGGAGAACTCATAGAGTCTGTAAATATTTGCATAGGTCATCCCCAGCCAGGTCATGAAAAGGTGGAAGGGGTAGTGCTCAAGGTCAGGGTATGCAGGGTTCACTCCCCAAGTTGCTTCCCTGAAGAAACTTCCAGGGATAAATCAGGGTACAGGTGCCATTCAGATTAAAATGGACACAACAGGGCACTCTCGACGAATTTGTCCTCTCTCTTCACCTGCCAATGGCACACTAACAAAGAAGGGTATGCATATTGACATCTCAACACAGTGCTCCTCTTCCACCCATGAGAGAGCCCCATATACGTGTTCAGGAGCAGCCCACATTGTATGCTCCCCAAATGTCAGCTCACAGAGCCAAATGTTTGTGGTTCCCCACATTATCCTTTATGAAGAACTCATTTCTCCTTTGGCATCTTGGGTCCCCTAAGCTTTAGCCCTAAGAACTTGCTCTCTTTTCCTCAGTTGATTTTTGCCCTTCATAACAAAAGTCCTTCAAGTGACTGCACGCCCACCAGGAAAAACATTCTTCAGTGCACTCAGCTCTGGGAAACAGAAAATGTTCTAAAATAAAATCTATTGTTAGGCTGCTGAAAGCTTCTGTTTGGGGTGGGAGATGGGGAAGCAGGGGCAGACAAGGGGTACCAGGATGCCTTCAAAGGACTTTCCATCTGGAATGCAGTGCATGGGCATGTTTGTGAAACTATGAGCACAGGAAATGTGAATTCTTTCAAAACAAACAAACAAACCCAACAACAAAGAAAACTGCATTATTATCCCGAAGAGATCTGAGTGGAACCACATGGCCTATACTGTGTATTCTGGTGAAGTCCTCCCACCCCAACTCACAGCAGGCCATTCTCAGACACCCTCCTTTGGACCTCCACCTCTGGAGCCACCTCCCTTCATCCTTTCAGTCAGCCCCCCTCCCGACCCATGAAATCCTCTTAAGATGTAGTTTATGGGATGAACAAACTGTGGTTACTGGGTGATGTACTTCTTTGGGGAGACCATGTTCTCTTGAGAGGAAACTTGAAGCTAGAGGTGGGATTTAAACTGGGCAAGCCCGGACCAGATCATGGGACATCAGCCTTGTGGCGGGACAGCAGCACCCCCATATCCAAGGAGGTATGTTCCAAGACTTCCAGGGATGTTCAATAGTACTGATCAATGTATACACACACCTTTGATTAATTTCTAAATTAAGCACAGGAAGAGATCAACACAACAAATAAGAATAAGAGAAAAAATAGCAACAATACACTATAATAAAAAGTTATACAAATGTGGTCCTTCTCCCAAAATATCTCATTATGAGAATTATTTTCAGGCCACAGTGAGGCGCAGGTAAATACAACCTCAGAGAGTGAAACTGTAGGTAAGGGGGGAGATCACTATAGCATGGAGCCCTGAGAAATACCGTCCATGCAGCCAGTCTTCTTGTACATGTGGGTGAACTTGGGGCTTTCTGACTGAGGACTGCTTTCTCAAGTGACCTCCACCCCCCAGAGCGAGCCGTCTCTCACAGTGACTACTTGCATTGGGGGAGAGAAAAAGCAAAAAGCTAACTTTTAACTTCAGTGTCTGGGGCTGAAGGGCCCATCTGATAGCTGTCTTTTCCCAGGAAATGGCAGAAGCATAGCCCCTCAGAGCCAGGGGCTTTGGCCTTTGTGCAGATCTGTCTGGCTTATGAAATAAACTGACTCTGGGGAACAGGCAGTCCAGGCATCTGGACTTGCCAGCCTCTTGTTCCCTTAGTCACCTTTATTGCATCCTCTTTGTGCTAACTTCCAGGCTGCCTATGACTACCATAGCATCACAGGGGTGCTGAGGGTGTCCCCAGATGCAACATCAGGTCACCCACAGGCCTTGACACAACGTGTGCTTAGCAAATGTCTCTTGATCAGTGTCTAGAAGACTCACCCTATGCTGCCACCAGGCCAGACCTATCTTTCTTCTCTCCAGACCTTTACCATTGCCCGATTCTGCCCAGATGTTGGCAGGGCCGGGAAAACCTCATTCCAAGGGTAATAGGAAATAGAGGGGCTAGACCCAGACCATCTTTGCAGAGTGGCCTGAAGCAAAATGAGAGTCCCTGGAAATTGTGAAATTGGGTCAAAATGGCAGAAGCCTCTAACTAACAGGTCATTTTTAAAATGCAGCTTCTGCCAATCAGGTTCCCTCAGGTCCATACCACCCATGTGTAGCAGTTGCCAGATAAATGCAGTTTAACAACAGGGTTTTATTTACAAGGATATTCAACAGGGGAAACAAAAAGTCCTTGAGCCACAAGTGGCCAGTTATATTACCCCAAGTACCATTTAGTCTGAAAGTCCCAAACACATGTCCATGATGGTGTCCCACTAAATCTGAAGGCACACTGCAAAGTCCAGTCTTTCTCCAGTGTCTTTCTTTGCTTCTTCTCTCTCCAGCATTCTGAGCTGCTCTGCTTCTCCAAAGCTCTTCAAAAGTTTCCAACAGATGCTGATGCAAACTCAGCTTTCCAAATATGCCGCCTTGTTGCGGCTCCACACACTTCCTTTACCAGGCCCGCCTTTGGCAGCGTCTGGTCACATTCATCAGGCCTGCCCTCAGCAGCCACTTGTCATCCCAGACTGCCATTCTGGCATCCGACTTCACCCTGGTAACACCCTGGCCACTCTCCCACCATGTGGCTCTTTGTCACCACCAGCTCACTCTTCCAGGGGGCTTCCCCTGGCCAGGATACGTGAGCCTGTTCTCTCAGTCCACCATTCTTGTCTCTTTTCTTTTTTCTTTTTTTACCTCCCTTTTTATACACCCTCATTTTTCCACTTCCATCTTTTTCTCTTGCAGGGTCTTTCTCTCAGACTCTGTCCACCAGAGTATTTCGGCGCCAATACAATTTTTAACTGCATCACTACCCTGTATCATTTGGACACATGACACATACTCAACAATGTTTACTGGAGTTGATGTGAACATAGTTTCTGGAAAAATAATACTCAAAGAAAAAGAGTGTTTGGTAATTTCCCTAAGTGGTAAACTAGTCAACAGAAATTAAACAGGGGACCCAAACATCCCTGTCAGTAAAAAACTGGTAGGTTGGTTTCCTTCCTCCCTTCCCTTGCATCCCCCATAAGAGTACCTTATCCTGAGGAAGAATGGCCCCATGGTGAGTACAGATAAATGATTCAGAAGAGAATTTGTGTGGAGTTTAAGCTTTTCAGAGTGACCTTTTAAAAATGAGGCCACTAACTATTCAACGAAATCATGAAATCTGGACTGCCAGGCCATAGCAGCCAACACAGCCTATTCCCACCAGCCAGTTTTCTGGACAAACTCTTATCAGTCAATTCTCAGAACCAGCCATTAAGGCCCAGCCTGAGCTAGCATGTTGAAAACCCAAGGAGAATAATAATTATAGCTGGCAATATGATCGTGTAAACCAGGTTCCTGGTTGGAAAAAGTATTGAAAGTAATGCTCCTTACATGAAAAATTTTTGCACTCCATTGGTTTTTTTTAGACTCCTTTTCCTCAACCCACCTATCCCCCCAAAAAAAAGCAACCATCTTAGGAATTTTAAGCAGGAAGGGCTTAATACAAGAAATTAAGTGCTCAGGAAGCTATGGGAAGGACCTAGTGTTTTTAACTGAATATCCAGAAACTTCCAAAATATTTCAGAAATGACACAGGAGAATAGCTCTGCCACTTGGGACCCCACTGTGTCCTGCTGCCCCCACAGCAGACTCGGGGCCTCAGAGCACTGGTGCGAACAAAGCAGGTGCTACTCAACAAACAAGTAAAGAAAATATAATCTCCAAACATGACTTGTTGTAGCACAGCAGAAATGGGGCAGAAAAACTAATGGCCCTTCCCTCTTTCTGGCCTCCAGATCTCCCACCAATACCATCGTCTGGTAGAGCCTCCTTCACATTCAACAATTTAGCTGCCAGTCATAGTGGGTATTGAGGTTCTGTAACTCCCCAGTTGCTCCAACCAGGAGGAAGATGGAACATGGCCCAACAGGGTAATCTCTCTAGCTTCTCCATAGTCACATAAATTCTTGTTCTCTTGGAGAAGTTCTAGAACTACAAACATTCTCCAGATTTCATAAGGCTAAAGTTAATGTCTGTGTTACCACAATATGGGCTAGGGCACAGTAGGGTTTTTTACTATTTTTTAATATCTTTAGAGCAGGTGGCCCAGGAACCAACACAACCCAGTCTGTCTCCTTGTTTTCCAGTCTCTTGGATGAGAGAAGAGAGGGACTAGCCAAGGATACTTTTCAGCAGTGTGGTCAAGGCGGGGGAATCTGTTTCAGATGAATGACTTTAAGTGCATAAAATAAAATTCCTAAGATCACAAAGGAAACCAATTTTATTGATAACTGTATTTCAATGGCATTGATTCCCTTTGTAATCTTCCATGTTTTATTTTATTTCCTTCACTGCTAACACATTTAATAATGTCTTGCAGCAGATCTCATAACAATTCTAATTTGAGGAAACGAGTATAAACATTTCAACATATGTGTAAACTCTGAAATGTGATATGAAATTATTTTAATTCTAACAAAGATTAAAACTAGTGTGTTGCCTACATACAAGAATGAAAAAAAAATGCTAAGTTTCAGAGGGTGATACTGAAAGTTAAGATGTAATTCTCCATTCAAGTTCATGAATCCCTGAGGAAATGTGAATCCAGGTTAGGAACTCCTGGCCTGTAAGCCATGCTCATTTGTGCAGACAAGACAGACAGATCACTACCACCATGATCCAACTTTCCAGAAAAAGGAAAAGAAGTGGAGACCAGTAATTACCTTTTTAAAAGTACCCACACTGTTCATATTCCATCTTCTCCCTTCTAATTAGGCAGAACTTAGACAAGTGATCCCACCTTCCTAAAAGCCAGGAAATGTAGTCTCGACCTAGGCAGTCATACACCCAAACAATATTCAGAATGCTCAATTACTGAGGGAACAAAGGGGAAAATGAACATCAGAGTCAAGTAGCAGTTGTTGCCATCCTCTCTTACATCACAAAAATAAAAATGCTGAAAGGCTCAAATTAGGTGGACCCTTTCCATGTACTTGCTAGCAATTTGCTTTCTTTATTTGGAAAATACTGTCTACTAATATTTATCAATCATTTTTCAGATTTACTAATTATTGAAACAGATCACTGTGGATCACAATGTTCCACTGTGGGTTCATATGAATGTAGCAGTGGCAATTTCTTTTTCCAGTTGATTGACAGCCTCTGAAAGAGCTCAGATGTCCCTGTTTAACATTTATTGTCACCCTACTCCTAATCAATACTTATTAATTTTATATTGTATCTCATGGCAAAGCTTATACTCTCTTTCCTCCATGTCTGTAAAGGATAAAGGCCTGTAAGCAGTAATGATGATACCCAAGAGCAAAGCTCTGAAGCTTTGGTGGAAATGGCCATCTCCCAGGCATCACCTGCATAGCTCAGGTGTGAGCATCCTCAGGTTGCTTGTATGCTGGGCAGCTCCAGACATCTCAGGGTACTCTATCCTACCTTTGGGGCTCCAAGTTCAGGCTACCCATGCCCCTAATTTGGTGGAATGTGTTCCTGAAAGAGGTTCTTACCCATTCCAGAATGAGTCATGTTATTTCTATACTTTGATTCTCTTGTTATCTATCTCAACTTCAATCAGGTCTTAATAAACACTACTTCCTTGCCAGTCAACTGAAAATTAAGTGGGTTGTCCATGTTCATATTTCCAAGGCAGAGGTCAAGGAAGGGGTGACATCGCTGAGACCATGACACCATCACAGCAATGAGGAAAGAGAAGAGTGAGGCAGGTGAATCTAGAGACAACATCATCCCTTCATGGTGAATTTGCAAAATTCAGGAGTGGCTTCATTGAGAAAACCTGAAAGTTTTGGCCTAAAATTCAATTGTAATTTGAATTTTTCTCAAAAATCAGTGGGTTCAGAATGAATCTATCTTCATTTCTACTGCATGAGTCACTCTAGAGGTGGGAAATTTGAATCTTACCTCTTGCTTTCAGACAACGGCCATCATGAGTTCCTTACCGATTAATAGTAGGAGGTTATGCTGTCAATTTTTGAGTAGCTTTAATGAAGCCAATTTCTTCTAATTTCATTAAAAGGCAAAACAAACATCCAGCTCAGTTTCTGTCTTTTCCTTTCTCATCATTCCCACATCTCCTCTGTGGATTTTCTGAAAGGAAATTCTTCCCAAAAGGAATCCTGTCAAAGACTCAAGCTTTAATTTTGCAACATCCTACTTCATCCCCATAGTTTGATATCTGAACTTCTGGTAATGTGAGATTTGTGGCACCCTCCGTGTCAGTGTCCAGTTTAGTTTGCATTGAATGGAAGTTGCTGTTGAAACATTTGTTTCATTTTATCTTTCCAATAGCAACTCCCCAAGTATCCTCATCCTGTGGTGCCCCACAGAGCAGGCCAAGAACAGGGAATGAAAATTGAGAATCAAGGTCTACACTTGAGGTTTAGAGAAGACAAGCTTCTAGATGAATGACATTTTTATTTTTAAAGGGTTATATTGGGATAAAACTATTCATTTATAACTCAAACTTTCTGTTGCATGGTGGAAATCATAGTATGATGTTACCACTGTTTATTTCACATTACCTTTGGCTCAACATTTTACATTTTGTCTTTTGTATAAGCTGAGCTCATAATTACTCTATGATATAAATACTATGAGAAAACTTTGATGAAAAAAATAAGGATTGCATAGATAATAGGGAGCTGAGCCAGGATTTTAATCCAGTTCTATTTCACTCTGAAATATTTGCTCAACTTTCTATAATTGAACAAATCTGAAATGGTAGAAATCAATTTTCCATATGACTTATGTATTTGCACCAAACTTTCTGCAGGTTGACAGTTTGCAAATACAAAGACCACCCAGCTCAGCCCTGACTAACCTAGATCCAAACACCATTTCTCATAGGCCTGTCTGAGAGTGATCACTAAGATGTCTCAGGGGATCCAGTGTGCTTTGCCTAGACTGGCATCTTAGTTTAATAATCGTATTATTTATAGCCTCATTTCATCCCAATCTCAACCCCCGTCCAAACCAATGCCATTTTTAAGGAAGACTGACCCACAGCAAACAACATACACCTAGTCATCCTCTTTGTGGACCTCTGCCTTTTCCTCTATAGCCAAGACTTCCATGTATTGGATTAAAATGGGTAATGAAAAGATATCCATACTCCAGAGTCACAGGAGAATGGATAAAAGGAAGTTTTGTGTAAAATGTCTGTTTTGTGTTTCTATGCTCTACTCCCTGGTCCAATGACATCTGTCAGGCAAATATTCTCTGAGGAGGCCATCATCTGAGGCACCCACGGCCTGTGGGTTCATGAGGCTGGGCCAGAGGCAGGCTGGGATTTCTTGTCTGGTCATTGACTATGTCCCTGTGATGATAAGACTGTGAAGCTAAAGTCAAATTCTAAAGTTACTTTTTAGGAAACAGAAGTTGTAGAAAAGAGAAAATACAGAAGGTACTTTTTCAGCATAGGAGTTAGTTCATACAGTGAGATTAACAGTGAAAATCACAGTTGAACAGGTCTATTTTCAATTTGCTTCTCTAAATCATTCCTTACTCTATGAAAAGAATAAAATGGTAGAGTAGTCAAGCTTTGTAAAATGTACTGCAAACACCATGATGTCATAGATGATCCTATTAGAACTAAAATCTGAGAAAAAAATTCAAATGTTATTGATTTAACAGGAACCAACTGTGTTGTTTTTATGAACAAATTTAAATCATACCACATATTTCAGGACTAGTTTCGAAAAAAAGACCAAGACCTTTTACCCTTGCAAAATCATGTGCTTCCACAGCCCAGCTTGCAGGAGGCACCTTCCTGTCTGTGACTGCCACTGGTCTCCCCCAGAACCTAACTCTAGGCTGGGTGCTTGCCTGAAATGGGTCCTCAAGTGCTTGTATGACACATTTTCCTCTTCTAAGCACCTAGGAAAAGTATACAAGCCTCAATTTCAGCATTTACCTCAACTGGTTTGGGGTCCAAACTGAAAACTGAGTCACATACAAAACGACCTGAATGCAGTCTGGCTATGCTCTCAGGTTGCTAATTCAGGGCTTTGAGGTACCCTGGAAGGGTCTACACTAGTCAGGAGATGATTAGCAGATGGACCATAGTGGTGAGGTGGCTTTGGGGGAGGACCAGTTACATTCTGGGTTGGGGAGAACCCAGGAGATGAGGGAAGGGAGCTACTCAGAGAGACTAAACATGGGAAAGGCTGTTCTTCCTCCAAGGCTCTTTGGAGGGCCTGAAGAGATTTTGATTTCCAAGTCTGCACCAAAGTACGGGTTTCAATTCACATTGGGACAAGCAATGCTGACAAAGGCCTTAACAGGGAAAATGTCATTTGTCTTACCTGGCTGTACCAGGCGGTCAAATGACCAAAGGCGCTGCCCTCTGCCCAGGATCCTTTAGTGGCCGGGTCCATGGACTTTTTCACAGACTCATCATTCTTTCCAGAGTGGACCCAGCTCTGCGTGCTATGTGGAAACTGCCTGCTTACAAAACAATCTGACCATTGCCAGATGTGGGCATCCAGCCAGCTTTTACATAATTCAGACTTTTCTTTACTCAAGATGGTACAACTTAAAGGAGCCTTAGAAGTTGTGTTTTAATCTCCCTCTTCTGCTCCCCACCTTCTTTCATACTTTTCTTCATCTCGACAGTACACGCTCTCACCCAGATACACGGGAACCCCTTTATTCACATGCTGCACCTCGATCCATTGGGCTAGAAAGAACAGATGCTACATTTCCCTGTGTCTGCTCAAAAGGAAAATAAAAATAACTCCAATACACTGTCTGCCTCCTGTGTCCCAGGCCTTGTTTTCCATGCAGGTCTCTCCCCCAAGTGCTAGGATGGGAAGCTCACTGCTCAGGAATGCGAGGGGGGGGGGTGCAAAGCCCAGTAAGGCAGAAGCTGATTAATTTTAGTCCTGTCATCAAAAGTAATCTTTTATAATTTAAAGTTACTCTTCTCATGTGAGAAGATCAAAGGCTGTGGAGAGCCTGGTTAGAGGAGTACCAACAAAGTGATATTTTGAAGTCAAAGCTGAGTTGGGACTTTCCCCTTGATCAAGCAGGGTTATAGGTTCTGGGAATTCTAACTTCCATTTTACTTCTTCCTTCTAGGCAGTTGGTCACATTACTTTTCACAAGGGTGCAAACCATGTTTGCTCTGTCATCTGGGTTTCATCTGAGTGACTGGAGGGCAAGCTGGCTCCATGACAGTCACATGTGCTTGAGCACATATGGCAAGTGACCTCTAGGGACATCAGAATCGATTTCTCTCACACATGCACACACACACACACACACACACACACACACACACAAAATCATAGGCTCAGCCTCTCGCAGTAATAATAGAATATCAAAGCCCAACTGATGTTTCAACATCCCCTCCCTCCTTGACTATGTCCCCTGCTGGAAGTAACCAGGGGAAACTGATGTCCATTCATAAGAAACAAAACTTGCAGAAATAGCCCCAGTATTTTGCTGGGAAGAAGGGCTACAAACATGAA
Source organism: Uropsilus gracilis (assembly GCA_004024945.1). Lineage (NCBI taxonomy): Eukaryota > Metazoa > Chordata > Mammalia > Eulipotyphla > Talpidae > Uropsilus > Uropsilus gracilis. The sequence continues at coordinate 6,720 of PVHY01005581.1, read as the reverse complement.
CACTTACCGAGTAATCTCTAGGCTCTGAGCCTTGGCTGTGAATTTTTCTTTGAACTCTTTTACTACTGACACGTAATTGGGCTAATATGTAACCATGACGATTTCCTTCTGCTTAGCCAACATTATAACTAGCTCCTTGTCTCCTTTCAATATCTACCCACATTTTAAGAGACTAGAAACTGTTTCGATAGATTTATCTGTTTGCTGGACTTTTGAGTACATGCATCTGAACATCTGTCTATCCAACAGTCCCTAGAAGCAAGGCAGACGAGGCTTTTTTTCAAGGGCTTCTGGAGAGACCACCAGTGAGAAGATGGAGCACTGTTCTCTAAACCTATGTTCAGCCTGATTTTCAAGTTGCCAACCCTCTGCAATGGGATGAGTTAAAATCCAGAATAATTCAACCATTGATATCAGTCAAGCACAGAAAATAAAAGAAAAGGGAAAGGTGATCTTGTCCAGAAATGTGCCCTCAGGCTGGCACTGAGTGTTGTCTGGCTACCATATTGAAAAGACATAGCAGCCATTCCATGATGAGAACAAATTCCTTTGGTAAGATTTAAATGATAGGCAGAGACCGATTCATCTATTGCAGGGCTGGCAGTCACAGGCAGACCCTAGGGTAAGTCTTTCACATGCTCTCTTGTTTATCCCGTGCCAAGTGAGGATGACTGTTTTCTACCTCCTGATCCAAGAAAGAACATGAGGCTGGAGGCTATCTCTAAAAACTAGTGATTTCCAGGTGTTTTAGACCTGGCAGGCAGGTGTGCACAAGTCAGCCTCCACACACCTGGCCACTGGAATTACGGGGTTCTGCTCTCCCACTCCACCTCTAGCTTCTCCACAATCATTTTTCAGGCACAAATGGGGAAATTCCAAACTTCTCAAAATATGGTGACTATTTTTCAGCAGAGAAGGAATTCAACATTGATTCTGTTATGAGGGCTTGATTTAACCCTGAGTAACCATGGAAATAAAGTTGAAATATGGATACCTGGAAAGAAAAGTTGGAATCACTTTTCCAGCAGAAGCAGAATTTACACAGAAAAATTTTAACTCCCCTAAGTCTGTCTTGGAGTGGGGACAGAGGTTGAGTCCTGAATCACCACTGGCTAACAGTGCCCCCAAGCTCCATCCCTCATCTGTGCAGTGGAGGTGATAAGACTGTGTGGCTGAAAGATGGTGTGGCTGGAGTTTCTGATTCAGAGTAAGCAATCAATAGTGAATTTTATCTTCTTTAAAAAAAACATTGAAGATGGCAATACATTATGGTTACTTTATATTCAGGAGGTGATTTTGTTTTCACCAGAAAATTCCAGTTGTTTCTATTGAATTTTTCTGTGATGATGAAAACTTGTGTTGTGCCTGCACCATCTTTCAGAGAGTGAAGCCCCACTGTTGAGCACTTAGATGCTGCGGTGCTAACCCTGCAAACCCAACAGTGGGTATCAACCCTCCCAAGTTAGCAGGTTGTTTATTTAAAATAAATCTCTGATATCAGAGCACTTTACTAGGCTTTGCCTTTTACTTATCAAAGCAGATTGTGAACTCTGTAGGGTTTGGCTGTCTTCCCAGTGGAAGGTTGGCTTCTGGTTAATCCAAGTTTTGTTTATTCTTCATTTATGAAGTACACTAGTTCCCCAAGTCAAGGGAAAGAAGCATCAATGGCAGAGAACTAACGTCAGCTGAAGACCAGGCTGGAGCTTTCTAAAGCACCAGAGTCAGAACCCCTGAATATGGTCCGTTTCCCTGGTTTATTTGTTACACTGAGCACTTTCTAAGGAAAAAAGAGAGAAAAGGTGGGAAATCAGTTTCAGTTGTTAAATCCTTATGAGGGCTTAGAGGGTTTAAGGCACAGATTCTAAGAAAGGGGGCATGCATTTAGTTCAGCCCAAGAGAGCCAGGTTACAGTTGCCAGCAACAGTCTTGGTTTGATGCTGGATGAGAGGGCTACATGCATTCTGGGCCCACAGAATGCCTGACAGTTCTCCCAAGCACGCGTCTCCAGCGAACCTGACCAGACAGCAGTCTGATGATTTAAGTGTAAATGAGTCAGAAACATACGGATTGCATTTCCCTGAGAAAATAGATCCCTTTAAAAATGAAGGGGCAAAGTGCTTGGGAACATGCATTATGGATTTGTCAGGCCAAAAAGGATGTAAACTACTTCAGATATTCTCCAAATGCCAAATGTGAATGAACACTGAGGCCCAGCACTGCATGGGGGTGTGTAGCCAATCCTCTAAACCTCAGCTTGGGAACCTCACCAGGGTGATGTGCACCCCTGCGTCATCCAGAGCCTGGGAAGGGATTTCTGCAAATAGCCAAAAAGAATATATACAGACAAGACAATATGCAATTGTCAAACAGGGGAAAAACTGGGAACTGACTCAGTGTTCTTCATGAGAAACCATTCCCACTCCACCCCAATCCCTCTGTTTTTTAACATTCTGAGTTGAAAATATCCAAGGGGAGAAACAGTGCAAAGTCTTGCTATATGATTTTCACTGGCAAACAAGACAAAATTTAAATTGTATCTGCTTTAATTGGGGCCAAATTTTTAGCAACCTTCCTGTAAAATTATGTGAAAGCAGATGAAGAGAAAGCCAAAGAGTATCTATTCATAGAGGGACCCAGAGATGACATACTGACAAAGGCCCAGCACCCCGATCCCCAACCCAGCACTCCATCCAGGCTACTCACCAATTCTCAGACAAGGGTTCCAAAAGTCTTGCCTTCCCTTGCAAAGCCTGTCTGGGAGGATCTTTTACTTTTGAGCAGTGAATCACCCCCCCCCCCCATCTCAGACTTAGAACTAGGAGAGACACTTGTGGAACAAGCCCCCAGTACTGTCACCTCCTACGGGGCTTCCAGCACACCAAGTATCCAAACTCAGTCAGAAAGGGCAGCTTTCTAAAGAGTGACTGGGTTCCCCCAAAACCTCTCTCTCCACTGCTTCTCATTCATGCTCAGTCGCCACTCCTCTCCCCCTCCATCCTCCCCCCACCAGGCCCTCCATGTCTCAATGGTCGTGCACGTTTTCTCCTTATTATGTCTTCCTCTGTCTCCATGTCTCTCTTCTCCCTAAGTCTTCTTATATCAGTTTTATCTGCTTCTGTGTCTCTTCTTTCCCCCCAGCAACCCCTGTCCTTGAGAAAACAAAGCCCAGGTGCACCCCTATATCCAGGGGAACAGCCTTGTCAGAGCCTGCTGCTTCCCCACAGCTCAGCTGCGGAGAGGGGTGATTCCTGTTTGCTCCCGATGTTTCTTCCATCTGAAGTCGTTTTCACTAGCATCATTATCTTGCCTCCTCTTTCTCACGTACTCCTTCCCATAGAAGAGAATGGCTGAAAACGGCGACAGTCTATCTCCCGCCATCGAGGCTGTGCTCTGCTGCTTCTTCAGGACGGAGCCCCCAGTCAGGACTCGAGCAGGTGTCCTTCCGGGGTCCAGCACTAGGACACACTGAGGCCTTGGGCAGCCTCGTCAGAAACTAAACCATCTCTCTGTTCTCCGTCACCTTCAGTGGCCGCTCACATCTCACATCCCCCAGTGGATCAAAATTAGGCAGTAACAAACGTGACTTTCATTAGGTCTCCTCAGAGCCCCAGGATCCTCCCACCTGCAGGTCTTAACTCCTCACCCCAAGTGCCTGAATGGGCATCACTGGTCTTCTCTCTGGTCTTTCACTTTGGTGGACATCTAGCCTCCTCCGACCTCCAGCACCCTGGAAGGTGACACTTAGCAGCTGAAGTTAGTTCCGCTATTTCTCTGCCTGATAGAGGTCATAGTGGGGTGACTGCTCTAAGAGAGAGCCAGACTACAGGGCACTGGGTACTGACACTTGGCCCTTTTGCCACAGTGACCCTGAGATGAGCAAGCTATTTGTCACCGCAGCATAACCTAGCCTGCCTCATTTCATTTGGTTTTAACTTTCTGTGTCATAACCCTGATATCTTTCTACGCACACACATCCATTTATTATCCATTTATCACATCACTCTGATGCCTCTGAATTCCGTATATCCTCTCTCTTTACGATAGAAATGGATCTGTATTTATAACTGACATAAATGCACTGACTTATTTTCAGCAAAGATGAGAGAGCAGTATTTGAAGAGGGGGTTACTCAACATAAATATAAAAGAAGCACTTAAGTCCAATGATCTGTGAAGCTGGAAGTCTAGAATGAAAAACAGAAAGAATGTGGATTTTGTTCATCTCTGGGGCCAGGTGGGAAGTGTCTGCAAAGCCTTCTCTTGTCGGAAATATCAGGCATGAAAGAAAAACACGGGTAGATTTCTTGGACAAAATGGAAAGAAACTACCGAACTCCCTGTAGTTTTGAAATCTTCAGTCCCACAGTGTTTAAGAAAAGGAACAGGAGAATAGCAGAGTGGTCTCTCAAAAGTTGTTTTGAAAGTCAGTTCTTTCTGTTGAAAACTGCAGCTCAGAAGTAAATGAAAAATTCAATGGGGGAGGGGCAGAGGGAGGAAAAGCCCTCTCCTTCCCACTCAGTGCAATAACCTTACATTCCCAGCAGGACACAAACCACATGTTGGTGCTGTGGATGAATTCTGAGAGCATCTGAGGGTAAGTGTTTAATTATACTTGGCATGGCTTCACCTTTTTACTCTTAGACAGGAAATCCCCTGACTATTTACTGCATACAGCCTTAACAGACCAGGTAAGAGCCTTTCAGGCCTCCCTTTCTAGGGTGATCAGAGTCAGGTTCATTTATGGGTCCATAGTGGCACCTGAATCCAAAGGCCTTATTATGGGGTTCTCTGTGAGTAGAAGCCAGGTTGACACCCCCTCTGATTTCCTCGATGCCACTAAATGAAAGAATTAAACCTGCTCCAAGCCAAGTCCCCAGTGTTGGTGGGGAAGAGTTTAAAGTGATGTGGTAAATGGAAGGGACTGTCCCACATCTACTGGCTATTCTAAAGCTCTCACCATGATGGCTGTAGCTGCCAAGGGAGAGGCGGGGGTCACAGTGACCAGGCCAGTCCCTCATAGAGTTGTGCATGTTCCTTGTGCATGAGGATCTCATAAGCTTCTTTATGGTTTATTAAAACTCAAAACAATTTTGTGACTAAAAAACCAATGAGTTGTTAGACATTGACAGCCACTGAACTAGAATTTCTAGCTCTTTTGTTATGATTTTTCACTTCACTTGCTATTTTTGATATCTATCTACCTGTATGAAATCTATCTACTCTTTCATTAACTTTTAGGGAATACCCATTGCCTACTAAGCTGGGTACTGGATGTTAAAATGAAGTAGTAGAATAAGTCATGATTCTTGATATGGAGGAAGATGAAAAAAGAATCCATTTTTTAAAATAGTGAATTCTAGAATGAAGGTGTGTGCTGGATAAGTCTCAGGTCCAAACTACCCCCAGAGGTGGTAGGATAGAGTTTCAGGGTGTGAAAGCGTTAACTTTCTCTTCACTTTCTATCCAAATCTGCTCACTGAGCTTTTTATTTTCATGCAGATGAAAATAAAGATCAAGTTAGTTAGCTGCTGAAGGTCACCCGCGCCGGTTCCAGGCCCCTGGGAGGGACCCCCTCGCCGCGCGCCACCTCTGCCACCCCTGGGAGACAAGGCCCACCTCCAGGTTCCTCTGGAAACCCACCCACCTTGCCCACGCCAGGTTAGTTAGCTGCTGAAGGTCACCCACGCCGGTTCCAGGCCCCTGGGAGGGACCCCCTCGTGGTGCGCCACCTCCGCCACCCCTGGGAGCCAAGCCCCGCCTCCAGGTTCCTCTGGAAACCCACCCACCTTGCCCACGCCAGGTTAGTTAGCTGCTGTAGGTCACCCGCGCCGGTTCCAGGCCCCTGGAAGGGACCCCCTCGCCGTGCGCCACCTCTGCCACCCCTGGGAGCCAAGCCCCGCCTCCAGGTTCCTCCGGAATCCCGCCCACCTTGCCCACACCAGGTTAGCTGCTGGAGGTCACGGCGCTTGCGGCGCCAGCGGAAATTACTAAACTAAACTAAAGTACAGATCTACTTTCAACCTGGAATACACTCCCATCAACATGCCAACCAACACAAGATCATGGTTTCTCAATATGTAGAACAGGATCGAAAGCAAAACACAGTAAGGAGATAAACTTTAAACATACAAGCAAGCCCTACAGGAAGTAATCCATCGCCAACAAAGAAAGGACAATCTCCAGAAAACACCAAAGAAATGATTTGCATCTCAGAAAAAGATTCCTCTATTAACATGTTAAATGCACTCCAGCAATTAAGAGAAGAATTAGAAACAAAGGACAACAGTATGATAGAAGCATTTAATGCACGAAGGGAAGAAGTAGAAACATATAAAAAAGAAAGCATCAATATGCATAACCAAATCAACGAACTAAAGAATGAAAATGAATCCCTAAAATTGAAATTGAAAGAGACTCAAGATTTAAAGGTTGCAATAGATGAGCTCAAAAATGCACAGAAAAACCATGGCAGTAGAATAGATGAAATAGAGGAACGAATCAGCACACTTGAGGATACAGAAATAGAGAGGACAAAGAAAGAAAAAGAGAGAGAGAAACAAAGTAGGAGGACTGAAGACAAGCTCAGAAATATGTCAGATTCCTTAAGGAAAAGAAACATAAGAGTAATAGGAATCCCAGAAGGAGAGGAGAGAGTTATGGGAACTGAAAGACTGTTCAAAACAATAATAGAGGAGAACTTCCCAAATCTGAAGAAAGAAATA